>WEIV01028699.1:68297-79907 GCA_013390005.1 Calyptomena viridis
GGAATGAGAGAGTGGCTTTAGTGGGTCCTTGGCACCCAGCCAGTGTCAAACCACTACAATGACCAACATATAAAACTTGGAAAAAGTTGGATGGCATAATAATGTAAGAACATTAGACTGAGTTGTAAGCAGTTGATAATTTAAACAAGGTAAAACTTTCTCATCTCAGGAAAAAAAGGCTTGAAGTTCAATTTGAACAAGATCTGATCTTTCTTTGATATAAATAAATAAGTTTCCAGAGGAAGAGGTAAGCAATTTGTGCTTTCATGTTGGCTTTGGTACGCCATTTTGAGACCTTCTCCATATGTCATAATTTATCACAAAATTAAACATTATTATAAATGAAACACATTTGCTTGAAGAGGAATTATAAAAAAAGGAACAGGGACAACACCAGCGTGCTTAGATTCTAACGTAGTACAGTAAGGTTTACAAAGAATGGGAAAAGAAAAAATACAGTTAGAGATTTTAAAGAATGGACATTTTGGATTAGTGTTGTTATTTTCTTAAGAAGTAGATTTGATTTTTCCATGACCAGAATGGAAAAACCAAGTTTTCATTAAGTTAAAAAATTCAAAAACACAAAGACTGGAAAATGACAGAGATAAGATCACTCTTCTAAAAGGTTTTTTTGTAGTTAAATATTTTCTGGTTTTCTGAGCAAACAAAAGTCCCTACAATTTGATCATATGGCTTCACATTGCCAAGACTGGTTATCTGCCAAGCTGGAATCATTTGTTCCACTGCACTAATTACTACCATGCAAGCATATGAAGCAACTGATGGCATCAGTAGGTTATCGTCCTCTAGGTATATCAGAACTAGAGCAGAATGAGGCACAACGGAAAGGTTAAGGCAGCCAAACCCTGCCTGAAGACTCTGCAGCTGTCTCTGTCTCTGCCACAGAGCCCTCATGTCATGGCAGTCAGGTCATTCCAACTAGACAATGAGTAGGTGATGCCAGCTGTGTTCTTCACCTCCAGTTCCAAGCCTGGCATCACACAGCATAATTGGCAGAAACAGCAGGGTCAGACACTCCTACTAATGGCAACAGAAACAATGTCTTGAACATAACCAGCTCCATGTAACACTAAGTGCTGTGAAAAATCTACATCTATAAACTGAGCCAAAAGTAGTGAATCTTATTCTTTTGTGCTTCAGTTTTCCATCAGGAAAGCAGCTAATGCTGCATTTTACCTTACCCAGCTACTGCAGGTGCTCAAGTGTTAGAGCAACAAGTAACAAAGACAAACCAGTAAGACATTTAAAATTGATGAAACTGCAGTTCCCTGGATCTTCCTTCTTGCCCTTCTTGAAGATAGTAGTGACTTCCAGTAACATTCTATTTTTTCCAGTCTTCAGGAACCTCTCCCAGTCATTATGACGAGCCATCAAGAGTAGCTCCAAAATGATATCATTTGATAAAATTTGATATCATTTGAGCACTCATGGATGCATCCTCCCAGGCCCCATGGACTTATGCATTTCCAGTAAGGGCTCCCTAATTCCCTCTTCACTAACAGTTAGCCTTGCTCCAGATGTTTAGGTTGCAAACTAATGAAAGAACTGCTCCCTGATAATCATATCTCATGCTAATGCTGAATAAATAATAGAGAATAATACAGCATTAAAGCTAAAATCTACATGTGTTGGACTTGTTCCCACTGCTCCAACTATATGAAGATTTGCCCTAGGAAACCAGAAGCTATTTAGCTCAGAAGACAGAATTCTGTGACAAAGTTTGCCAGATTTCACGGCTGTATTTCATGAACAGCAAAAAGTAAGAAACAAATACTACCATTTGTAGGTTTTATTTATTATATTGCTGCTGTTCTTGCAACTCATCTGAATTTTATTAGGGATGAAAGTGCCACTTTTCTAAGCATATATAATGCTATGGATTACTCTAAGTCTTAAGCATATGTCATATATTCAGTGGAAAAAATATCTGCTCCAAAGAACTCACCATTCACAGGTTAGAGGAGGAATGACACATGCGTTCAACTGAAACCAAGAGAAAGCAAATCACATGAGAATTACAACAATATTCATTTGCTCACATGTTTAAAACCAAAAAAATAGGTACTAAACTACTAAAAAAATCTGAGAAAATAAGAAGTTCCAGAAAAATAAGATACATATATTGGAAAAAATGCCTTAAAAGGGCTGTCAGGTGAAATGGAATTATGGGGAAAAACGAAGGTTTGGCACATTTTATAAAGAAAGTATTTGGTGCATAAAAGAAATATTTTTCAGATACAAATTTACTTCTGCCTCATACAGACTGCTTCACTAATAATTATGATAAATAAATGACATGGAAAAGTCTAGGCAGTGAAGATGTTTTCTATAAGCTTCAGGCCCAGAAAAGAGTCTAAGATTTCTCTTGCAATTCATTCTTGTTTTCTCTTCCATTTAGTTTCTTGGTCACATACTTTAAAGGCCATGTTGATATTGGAAGCTTTACAACTATGAAACCCAGTGTATTATGGAAGTCAGGCCTACAATCTCAGGAGCAAAGGGAACAAGGGGCTGCTTGCTGGCTGCAGCACTCTGTCACTCCTGGTACAATGTTCATTAAGGCCATAGGGATGACCAGCCTTCCTGGAAGCAGGGTTGTTGTGACAAAGGGAATTGCAGAAGTTGTGAACATAAATACATTAGACATTTTAGTAAGAAGAAAAGGCTAGTAGGCCAAACACACCTGTCTTTCCTGGTTCTGTCATTTCTTTTTCAGCATCTTTCTCAATATTCCATTTCTTCAGAAACAAAGATGCTTCTCTACATATTTTACAGTATTTGCTTACTTTCTAAAGCCATTCTGCTTGTGTATTCCCACTTGCAGGCATGAATCTGCTGAGAATTCTTTAGTCTTTTTTTAGCATTCTCCCATTTCTTGTGCTCCTTCCCAGTACCCAGGTGTATTTTACCAATTCCTTTCATATTTTAGGAGTTATTGGCTCAAATATTCATCCTGCCCCAGCTTAAATGGAAATCATGTGAATGACATATTCTCTGAGAGAAACACTTGCTCTCTGCACAGTAAAACAACTAAAAATTCAAACAGGATCTTGAACAACATGAGAAATAGACTGCAAATATGCAATGCTACTTGGTGTTAACAGCACACTTGAACACTATGCTTAATATCTGTTCTTCTTATCTAAAGAAGAGTGGAGAAACACATAGTCCCAGAAAGGGCAATATATTATAAGAAGCCTGTTAATATTCCTATTACATTGTGGAAGTAACAGTGCATTCATTCAGAGAGGAGATGGAAATGACAGACTGTGAGTGGTACGTCATTAAAAGTAGTGAACAAAGGCAATAAATTAAAAAACATTCGTATATCTTTACACTCACTTCAAGAACAAGAGTATATTCCATAATGTTAAATAGTTTCACAATGAATTAATAGAAACTTTGAAAATAATACACCCTTAATTGTCTCATTAATTAGCATAGACCAGTGGAGCAGTCAGGACAGCAGCATTACTGTGCACACACTGCACAAGTGGAGAGCATAAGACAGCACTTGCCAGGAAAGCTGAGAGTCTGGAGAGGGAGCACAGACAAAAGGCAGCTGAAGGGGTGAGCACACATGCAGACTAAGTGTGATTACCATCTGGGTCCATTTACGGGTGGCTGGCTACAGACAGATGAACTACCTGGGAAAAAGGGTAGCAAGATCGGACACTGAAAGAGATTAAAAGAAGACCAGGGAGGAGAGAAAAAAAAAAGCAAGCACAGGCGTGGAGCAAAGCTTGTGCAAAGAGTCTGTGCAGGAGGGAAGGAAGGAAGGAATGGGCACAGGAGCTGTTCAGCTCCAGGCAGTGAACGCTCAGCAATAGCTACATGAAGGTCACTGCTTTGGCCGCTTTGCAGCTGCTCCTACTGCCACCAGACTCTCTCTTCTCAGCTTTCCCCATGGCGTGTTTAGGGAGGGCATTGGTTTTGGAGGCACCACCTGGGTCCCAGCATCCCCAAGGTAAAATGGCCTCATGGGCAGGCTGCTGGGCACAGGCAGTGCCAGGGCAGAGGTAACATCCCACAGCAATACTCTCTGCCTTCCATTTTGCACGTAAAGCCTGTATGTGGCTTAACTTCTCCAGTTAACCTCTGCAGGTTACTGCAGTGAGACAAAGGGATTTTAACAGGTGAAAGGGACTGTAGTTTAATGTGAGAATAAAAAATGTCATGTCAGGTGATACTAACTACCACATTTGTCTCTGTGTTATTTTTAAAGAATGCTAAAATATTGCACAACAAAAGTGTGAAGAAGTTTTGATTTACTAAAAAAAAACCCAGCCTTTTTTAAGGCATATAGATGCTTTATTCCCAAAGATAATTGGTAAGTGGTTGTTACAGTGGTTTACACAGTAACCTCACCATTTACAATGATTCTTAAAAGTTTGGGTTGTTTTGCAAAGTCAAAATAAAATTTTACAAATTATCAGGGAACCAGCAAAGCCCACCCCTGTGTCGGGCATACATTAAAATGCAGTGCTTCATTTATTTTATACCATCTCCATCTTCCAATATGAGTCATTAAATCTTCTCTTCTGTTCACATTCCTCCTGTACACCAACAGCACTTTGATGAGTGCATATAGTAAAATAGAATTTTTTCATCAGAGTATTAGACTATAAGCAAACCACTTATACATACAATAAGGGAATTTGCATTCTATAACTAATACTCTGAGTTCCTGCAGGTAGTGTATATGTATATATATATACACACCAGCATAAAGAAAGGTACTTTGGTTTCCTTCATAATAGTCTCAGCAGACAGGCCTATTTCACAGGTTTCAATTTTATTTAAATTGCAAGTAACTTGAACAAAGAAACAGCAAACAAGCCTAGTTGATGATTCCTCCTTTTCTTTGTTGGTCTACTTCCATTAATCTGTTTATAATAGAGAAATGGAGAAATCTGGGCAGAGAGCAATAAAAGGATTTCCATCTAACGTAGTTGGATTCTGGAACAGTTATCAATCTGCTCCCCCGTGACCACATGTCCAGTTACGAAGAGCCATTAGTCTTTGTACTTTGTCTTTGGTTTAGGTCCAGTGGAAAAAGTGTGGTGGGAAGGAATCCTGGGAATACCCTCTGACACATTACAGCCAATACATCGTTTAAGTTGCTTATCTGAAATCCATACTGTGGATCTGATGGAAGGATTTAGGACCAGGGAAGACACAGGCATGCAGAAGCAAACTGACAACTAACCAATTTCTACTATTTTTAACCACAGCAAAGGAAGGGGCTGAAGTTCATAATCTTTAAGCAAGAAAAGTGAAATACAATACTAAGGTGATCAATATTAAATGACATGCTGTTTGGCTATTGGATGAATCTCTTCCTTCACACCACAACATGAAAACCTAATTCCTAACTTTTTTTAAATACACATCAATGGTCTTTGTACACAAGTCATGTAGCAGGACAACATCTGGAATGAAATGGAAACATCACACGGACAGATAAAATGCTGTGCTTTTGTCCTACAGACATTTCTGGAAGTGAAGTGTGGCAAAACCTAGCAGTAGTCCTCTGCATGAAGAACCCAGTATGATCCAGACACCTACTTCAGACCACATCTTACAGCACTACAGATTGTGACCTGTTCTCAAGCCACTGATGAAAAAATGGAAACCACATGTTTTTCTGTATAGTTTGGTACAGCTTCTTCATGTATAACCAGCTATTTTTAGTTTTTGAGGTGGTCTTCAAGTGGAGAAAGCAACATCTTCAGAAAAAAAAATATGAATTTTTGTTTGTGTACAAACACCTGACAAGCTACCAAAGTATGAAAAAAACGACTAAAAAACTTGTATTTGAACTGATTAAATGTCATGTGGCAATTCTCCTTGGTACTCTGGAATAAAATTATAACTATTGTATGGCAGATTTGTATTCTACAAAACAATATATCATACTAAACCAATTATACTTAGGAAACTAAAAAACTAAAAAAGTTTTTGCTCTTTCTGAATCCACTATAACCACATAGATATGACATATGTCCTATAAAAATAACAAAATGTCTAACAATCAAAATTACATCTTTTGTCAAAAATTACAATAGTAAAAATACCTCCTCTTCACCACTGCTATCATCACAAGGCCACAGCCATCTATGCCTTCCCTGAGAATTATCAATGTCATTAGAGAACTTGTGACATGTCAGGTTTTATGAACTACATGCAACACAGTAAGTAAACGGTAAATGTACTCAATGTAGTCCAGGTTAGCATGACAGATATGCATAATCCTGACTGCCACACTTGGGGAATTCCCTAAGTGACCTCTCTGACTTCTGATCTCATTCAAGACTAGTATAAATAACAGGGATTTGCCTTTCTCCTCTACAGCTTACAGCTAAAAGAAATATATGTCAAGGGTCACTGCTATAACTACTTTGGTTTTTTAATAACCAAAGGCTAAGCCTCTGACAATTATTTCTTTTCAAATTACCTAGAATTAACATATTTTAACATGGAATATGAAATTCAAAATATATATCAAGGAAATAAAAGCTGCAGACGAAAGACAGGAAGAAGGACCAGACTTTTTGCAACTCTCCACAAGTTCTAGAACTTTTCTTGTGCTTTTTTTCTTGCTTCTTGTATTCAAATAATACAAGCCTCCTGCTCAGAATACAAATCAGACCTGACAGCAAATGCCACATCCAAGTGGCTCTAGAAACCATCCTCAGTTCTCAGTGTCTCCTGGCAGCAGCAGCTTTTTGTGTGTCTGGCAGCACTGTTCTTCTCACTTTGATACAGGTCATTAGGCCGAGTCTTCTGTTGGAACTATCACCGAAATGGCAGCCCCCAGGGATTACGCTGTTGCCAAATTCAGATCAGAGGAGTGAAAAAGCACATTTTCAGATCTCTTAAAAAGCTGATTTTAAACTCCCTATTCAAATATAGATTCTGATTATGGTCCGAATCCTGCACTCTGATTGTGTCAAGACAGAATCCAATTACAGGAGTGCAGCTTAAATCCATTTTCCTTCAGGTACTCAGTATTTCCTCTGAATAACCCTGAAATAATAGCACTTTGTATACATATTGCACATTCCATCTGAGGAATTCAAAGGGTGTTATAAACATCCAGAGACACATCCCACTCTCTCTGCAATAGTTAGAGAGTCTCCCCAGCTGAACATCTCCTGGCATTAATCTGTGCAGTGAGGCGCTCAGCATGACCCTGCACAATGAAGTGGAAAACAGAAACCCTGTCAATAAAACAGAAGCTGTGGGAGTTCATGCAATTTTGGATATATGGAACAAGAGCTGCCAACTTCTTCTTACAAAAATTATTTGTTTGGCCACCTACCCCTCCTTCTGGGCTTGTCTATGAAAATCCAGGATTGTAACAGACCCCAGCTCTTCTGCCCATGCTCCAACTTGGCCAGACACAAAGCGGATTTATTCAGGTATTAATTAGCTCAGGCAGAAGACTGAGTTAACAAAGCCCTAAGAGTGGTGGGCCATACCTGGCTGACATCTACTCGGTCTGGAGAGCAAGCAGAGTAAGCTTCATCATGCAGGCTGGTACTTGAGCTTGATGTGCAAGACAGATTCACCATTTAAGTGCTATACAGAAATTATACACTAATTATATAGATTACAAAACAGAATTGTGGTGTTAAAACAAAACCCAGTGCTGACAGTGACAGATCTGACCTAGAATCCAATATGTGAATACTGCTCTGAGGGTGGATATTTGCTAATCATCAGCTAATAGATCACCACAGTCTAATGGCTCATAGCCACCTGATCTCCAGGCCCATTTTCTTATCCTTATGGAGAGCTACAGAGACAGTTGCCTTCCAAAAAGAAGCTGGTTTCTCCACTGTTACGTGTGACTTCTAAGTAGTAAGGTGGGAACAGAAGATAGATTTACAAGGTTTCCTTGCATGTGTGTGCACGTGAGAGAAGGAATTAATTTGTGTAGCCTGCACAACTCCTGGTTGGCTAACTCAGTGCCTACAGCTTAGTGCTGCATAAAAGTTGTGCTCCTAATTGCCTTCCCATTTCAGCTAATTGTTTGCGGCATGAGCTAACCGGGTGTGGAGCCAATATTCACAGCTTCCAAGGTTTTACATGGCTTTCCATGCTGCAGAGCCACAAACTATCCTTTAATTGAATTAAACACTTAAATGTGCTCATAAATGTGGAAAGAATACACCCTCCCCGCTAAGAAACAGGAATAGATATTGATCTGTAAGCTTGAAACCACCTTAGTAACAATACCTATAATTTTGATTTTTTTATTTAATTGGCAGTGTTTCTTTGGTTGGTTGGTGGGTGGGTTTTTGTTTTGTTTTAGTTTTTTTTGTTGCAGAGATTTTGAATAGTAGCTATTGTCTGGGGCTTTGAAAGATACAAATAACTAAATGATTTTCCGTAATTTGTCTTAAATAATCATTTAGAGGGTAAAATGCAGATTTCAAAAGATGTCGTTTGAGTTTTATGACAGTTAACGGTATTACACTACCAGTGTGGTTACACAAAATTATAGCAGTAATTACATACTGAGTATGTATGTGGCCCTACATTGTCATTTAAAAGCAACACTAAATTTAGGTTGGTCCTTCCTTTCAGTGTTGCTGTATGGAGTTTGTAATATATCCCAGAAATTTATCCTACAAAGAGACAATAAGGATGTGCACATGAACACACAAGCACAGATAATATGAATGAAGCACAATGGATATAATTTCACTTTTTTTCCTATTGTTTTTTACCTTATTATTCTTTCTTAGGAAACAAAATAGTGAAACAAAATAAAAGTAAAAAATTCTACAGAAGATCTCATAAAATTTCACATCAGCACAAAAATATTACTGGAAATTAAAGAAAGAGGTAGGAGAATAAGGGAGACAACTAATAGGACTTTTAAGCACTAACTGTAGAAAAGCTCTAGTTCATGTGATGTCAGCCTGAATTATTAAGAGAAACTCCCTTTGTGTCCCCTGGTACTTTACAATGTCTTTGTAGTCCATATCAAAAGTTCTGGATGCTTTGTGCTAGAATCACACTTGTTGATGAAGCACAAATTTAAGATGACAGGCAAAAGAGATCTGTGTGACTCAGGATTGATAATGGTCCACAGGGCTGTTCACCTTTAAGTTACTAGTTCAAATCCAATCCACCTGAAGTAACAGAAGCTGTTGAGGTCTGAGAGCAGTTCAGCTGCCCATGTGAAATGAATGCAACAATTGTTACCAGTGTCCTTTGAACTAGCAGGCAAATCACAACTCTTCCTCCTGCCTAATTTTTAGGGTGGCTTCTTTAGACTTGAACAAAGATGGCAAAAAAAAAAGCCCTGGGAATAGCATCTTAACAGTCTACCTGCTCTGCAAGAAGTAAACATCATAAGCTTAAGGGCTTTTACATTTATTACTGAAAGTGATTTATACTGCAATAGCACCAGTGGACCTTGACTGCAATCACTATGAGCTATGAGCATAGGAAAAGAGATGACTCCTTCTTCATAAAGATAGGTATTATGCTTATGAGAAAGGACAGAAGGACAAAATCAACTCTATGGATCGTATTTATCCTTAATTGCAATCCCGTGCCCCAGCTATGCTACACCAAAGGAAGGCATTTCAGCAGACCACTCTTGCAAGTGTTATAGTTTCAACAGACTACTGTAGGCTTAGACTAAATGTATCAGCAAGTGATTTTAAAAGCATAGACACACAACCAGGGCATGTTCTTACATCACTGGTATTATTATAATAAATTCTACTACAGATTCAAAATATTTCCTCAAGACTATTTAAGGTCTTGAAAACAAATCTTATTAATGGAAAGCTTCAACTTCTCTCTCTACTAAGAGTGCAACAGAATTTTGGCTCTGCTGCTTTCCATTGCCACACCAGATAATCTGCAGATTGGCACAGCCCCATCTGATCACCTTTACTCTGAAACAGACAAAGCCATAAAAACCTGAACGTCAGATGAGGGAACAAGTCTCAAATCAGAGGAAGACCCAGAGAACAGTTTTAAAGAAAAAAGGCTACTAAAGGTCACATACACTACAGCTAAAAGAGAAAGTCCCATAAAATACCTCTGATGAGTTTTAAAGTCAGTGGGTAGAAGTAAAACACAAAAATTTTAAAAAGTAATCTGGGGGCTTGTAAAACTTACAGCAAAATAAATGTGCATTTATTTAACATTCTTGGTTCGCTTTGCGACACTTTTACCACTCAAGTCATACTACCCTTCCCATTACTCATGTTTGGGGGCAATTTTAAGGAAAAAAAAAAAAGTGAAAGACTTCAAAATTAAGTTAGGGGAATTTAACTCTTTATTCTCATTGTTTTCTCATCTCAGTTCTCAGATGCTTTTTTAAATTTAAAGCTTTCAAAATAAATACAGTTTGGAGACTCAACTCATGGCCTCTTACTCTCTTTTGTCTTTTCCACAGCCAACTGTTTGTCCCAGGAATCAACACAATATGCTTAGATCATGACACAAATTTGTTCTGAGCACTTATGTTTCAGCAGCTTCATTGACTTCTGAGCTTGGAAACATTTTGCCTTTTCTACCATATTATTGGCATAAATGTAGATTTTGTTAAGCTTATTTTTCAGCCTCAGAAGCATATTTAAGCTTGTGATAAAAAGCAAGCACACCAGGTGAACAGCATGCGGATTTTCAGGATCCTATTTGCCTTACGGGGAGAGTGAATTTTTAGTGCACATTTAATATGGCAACATAAATCCAAATTTACAGCACTGGTGAATATTTGTCAAAATACAAGAACCCAAAGCAAAGGATCCATCTTTACTTTCCCCTGTCATGCAACTATGTACGGTAACACCAAGCTAAATTCAGAGATAACAGAAACGGTGGATAAACAATACAGCACTAACACACATTTTTACATGCTGAGTGCAGTAGAGAGGCAAGGATGAAGTTAAAAAATAAAACTTGATGATGAAACTTTAGACTTATGAAGTAAATTTCCTGAGATGAGTTTGCCTACTGCAACTTCTCCACCTTTTACCCTAGCCTGTTATATAAACTGCCCCATATTCAAACATACTTAAGTAATGCCCAACTTACCCACTCTTATATGTTAGTTGCATAATATNTGCTCTCTTACACATCCTGTATCAAAAACACAATCAAAGCTGCTTACTGAGGTAACAAAAGGCTGATTTTCTGATGTGAACAACTCAAGAATCAGTGCATGACTCCAGCTGTACAAGGAACTTCTCACCAAACCACGCTAAAAAAAGATCATTTGCTTTTGAAAGGTTTACCGAAGTACATAGAATCGTTTAGGTTAGAAAAGACCTNGCCAGGTCCTTAGAATGCATACTGTAATACATGATGTAGATACATCATAATGGAACTTCAACAGATTTACTGGTGTAAGATTAAGAACCACATCTTAGATGTGTTATGAAGAAAGGAATTTGAAACATTTATACATAACCTTGATAGGAGAATGTGAAGAGGCCTGAGTCAAAAGTAATATCTGTGTTAGTGGCCTGACAGAAAAGATGGGGACTGAGAAAACAAGCAGTAAGGAGGGACTAAGAGGGAAGTCCTTTTTTTAGTCTTGCTTGTCTTGAGCTG
>WEIV01028700.1:4375-15894 GCA_013390005.1 Calyptomena viridis
TTCATAAGTAACTTTTGTTGGATGGTATTTTTAAAATATATTACAAAATAAAAAAAAATATATTGTAAAGGAGAAAAACACTTTAGGGTAAGGATTTCTACAATAGGAGTCTAAAAATTTTTAAAAAGAATAGTAATATATAGAAGAATTAAATATGGTAAAGTATTAATTTCTTGATCTAATTCAGCCATTTGTGGGGGGAATGTTGCAAGAATACGCAAGTCACTTTCCTGTCATTTTCACTAGTCATAGAGAAAAGAAAGTAAAAATATAAGGACATGTAGTAAATAAATCCACTAATTTAAACAGTCCATTTCACATCATATCTTAAAATATGATTTTTATTACTACTTTTCAGTATAGAATTGATTTTGCTGTGGCCTGCCATGCTGTTGCCTTCTCTTAATTCTGGACAACTAAAACAACTTTAAAACAACCTCCTTTAAGATGACCTAGTTAAGAGAGAAAGAAGAAAGTACTGCTAGAAATCACACTCTCTCCTGTCTTAGTGATAATATTCAGTATAAAAATCTATAGGGAGAGGAAGCAGAATTAATCTTAAGACAATGCCACAGTCTTAAGAGAATTTTGAAATTTTTCAGAACAGCTAAATGCATGGAGTTGAGATGCTGTTATCACTTACTCAGTGTTAGGGACAATATGAAATGATGATCAGTCTTGAGGCAAAGTTGGTTACTGTGTTTATTATGCAGAACGTGTTTTTCAAAAGCAACTAGAACTACATTTGTGCTACATCTGCATATGCTCTGCTGATACTCTCCTGTTTGATCAGGTTCTTGCTAGATATTGATATAACAAACTTTATAGTAACGTATAACAAAACATGAAACATATAACATATTATTTTTATATAACAAAATTTATAGTAGTTTCACTCCTGTTCTCAGTTTATATCAGAATATGACAAAAGGAACTATTTTTTTACTGTTATTTTGATATCCTGTATTTAATGTATTTAATTTTTAAGAACATCTCTAAACAGAAACAGAGATACATATTTCTGAATACATACAGTTATAAATAATAATATATAAAAATCAAAAATTTTACACAAGTTTATGTATCTACACATGTATACGAACATGTTTATGCCTATATATATACATACATAGATATTATTTTCACATGAACACACAAACAATGCGTGTATTCTGCATTTCTGAGTAAATACTGAAAAGTTGCTTTATCTGTTTGGGGGTTTTTTTGGTTGGTTTGGGGGATTTTTTAGAATTATAGGTAAAATGTGTCTCCAGAAAAAAGGGTGACTAATAAAAAAAGAAAGAGATAACTCACCCAACTATGAGTCTACTCAGGGCAGATACAGAATAGCAGGCCAGGTGAAAGACCTCAGAGTCTTTCAATCTGCTTTATGTTATTCCATTCCAATGCTATGGAGTCTGATAATGAGAATATCACACAATGAGGGAAACTGTACTTTGAACATGTATTTTATCTACAGAATAGGAAAATGGGTATTTTATCTACATAATAGAAAAATGGATATTTTGAAGAAAAACGTAATTAAGAACATTTTAAAAAATCTGTCAAAGAGGTGGTAGGAAGGATACATACCGTGTAAATCTCAAGTGAATTTGGAAAATTATGATCATTTTAACAGTAAGAAGATCCCTGTGAATGCAGCTTTTAATATATTTTACCTGCTGCTTATACTTTTCTAGTTCATTCCAAAAGAATAGCAGTCAGTTGCTAAAGCAGTTCAAAACACCAAGTGAGCTGTAGCTAAATTGACAATGAAGAATGACTTTGAGTCACTTGCACAAATGTCTAAAACTTCCTTTTAAAATTTAGCCACAAATAGAAGGAGGGAACCAACATAAAGCTTCTGATACAAAGCAGATGAACCACAGGGATAAGTCTGCCATATAGACTTTGATCACAACACTTCATATAAAGCATGGAAAAGTTTCTAAAAGTTCATGATCTCAGAACTCCAGCAAATACATAGACCAACTGGGGGAGGGGGGGGGAAGGAAAGAAAAAAAGTTACTGCCTACAAGTGGTCTGAAAAGAGCTAGAAAAGAGTAGGAGAGGGGAATCCAGGTCACTAGCCTCCACCCTAGCATTCTTCCCTCACCAATACATTGGGAAACACCCAGCACATCAGCAGCTGCACACATCCTGTCATGGCTCAAAAGCCAGTAAAACAAACCCATGTTTACTCAGCTGCATAATCCCTGCAGACTTCAAGATGACTTTGCATATTGAAGTTTTGTTACCAAGCTCATTTTCTGTTGCAGATAAAACCTTTTCACAATGAGCCCTTGGAGATGTTTCTGAGGATGCATTTTACAGCTTGAGTGCTTTTTTGAGAGTAAATAGCTCACTTCAGAGGCAAAAGTATCTAAAGGTATTGATAAGGAGAGCTTTAAACTAGACTTAATGTGAGAAGAGGATGCAATTTTGAGTGATAGAAAAGAGACACATACTAATGCATCAAGAGGGGAACACCCATGAAATAGAACTTTATGGGGTTTTCATGGCAAGGTTTTGGTGGGGGGAGCTTCTACATGAAAACACCAGGAGTTGCCTGTGTGTCAGCTCCAGCTGTCTTCAAAAGGCACCCAATGCCGGAGCAGAGATTCCTCTGTAGTACATGTAGGACCATGCTGCAGCATCCACCCTGCAGTCTGTGCAGAACTCCATGACAGAGCAAGTGTATGTTCCCTGAAGGAAGATGCAGCCTGTGGAGAACTCAAGCTGAAGCAGGCTTCTGGCAGGAGCTGCAGTTCATGGAGAAGCCCACAGAGAAGCAGGTTTTCTGGTAGAAGCTCTGGTCCATCGGGGACCCACACTAGAGAAGTCCCTTCCTGTAGGATTGCACACTATTCTTGGAAAACTGCAATACAAGATCCATTTTGGAGAAGTTTGTGAATGATTGTATTATGTGGAAGACACCCAACACCGGATTAGGGAAAGGTGTGAAGAGCAGCTGAGATGGAGTCTTATACTGTTTATGGATGACAAGATGTAGAAGAGTTGTGGCTGAAGCTGAGTTTGGAAAGAAAGGAGCGGTAAGGTGAAGGTGGTTTAGTTTTGATTTAATTTTCAAAACATTACTCTCCTGTTAATTGGCAATAAATTAATTTATTTTTCCCCAAGTCAAGTCTGCTTTGCCTGTGATAGTAATGGCTGATTTCTCTGTCTTTACCTGGGCCCATGATCTTTTCCATTTTATTTTCACCCCTTGTCCTGCTGAAGAGAGGGCCTGAGAGAACGACTTGGTGGGCACTTGGTGGTCAGCCAAGGTCAATCCACCAAAGGCTAAAAGGAATTATGATGTATTCCTCTAAAAAAGGAACAGTCTCTGTATCAATGCACACAGCATGATGTCCTGATTTTGGCTAGGATAGAGTTTAGTTCTTCTCAGTGACTGATGCGGGACTGTGTTCTGAATTCAGTATGGGAATAATGTTGATAATACACCAATTTTTTGGTTTTTCTAAGCAGTGTTTACCCTAAGTCAAGGACTTTTTCAGTGTCTCATGATCTGCCAGTAGGGAAGTGTGCAAAATGCTGGGAAGGAGCATGGCCAGGGCAGGTGACTCAAACTGGCCAAAGGGATATTCCACACTATAAATCACCATGCCCAGTATCTTAACTAGGGGGGATAACCTCAAAGCGAGGCCAATCACAGTGTAATGCAGGAGTTTGACACAAACCAGCAGATAGTGAGCAACTGTATTGTGCATAATTCATTTCTCTTGGATTTTACTTTTTTTTCCTATTAGTATCATCATCGTTATTACTACTACTACTATTATTACTGTCTTGATTTACAGACAATGTGTGCCGGGAGGCGGGCTGTCTGATAGAATAGAAACTCCCCCCTCCAAATTATGAGAATTTGAAATGATGAGACATTCAAATAAAGTATAGAAACGAATAACACTTTTGAATTAAAAATAGAGAACAAGACAGAACAAAACAACAATGAAACAATAACAGAGAGAAATGTGACTGAAAACTTTCTCTTCCACTTCCTTGCTGCCAAGGTGGCAATGCATTCTTGACTTGGTCATGTGATCCTGGCAGCAGGGAAGCAAAAATGGCAGCCATGGCAGGAAGCCAGTCTGAGAAATGCCAGCTGTGGGAATTGGGGACTTCCAGTGTCCTGTCCCAGGAGTCAGAGAGAGCGAACTAGAACAGTTGGTCCCTTTTGTTCCCTCCAGTTCTCATGGAGGGAGAACTCATCTTTCTTCCAGGAATCCTACATCAGTTTCCACAGTATTTTTCACTTCAGGGGTCCTGTCTCCTCCACCACTCGCCTTCACCCCCCCATGGCCAATACCTTAGCGGTGGCCAGTGCTTGCCACTGTCAGTGCATGCCCCACCCCCGCCCAAGCCATCCTCTAGAAACACATGGTGGTGTGGAAAAATTCAACAAGAAAATCTAAACCCCAACAGTTACTATTATTATTGCTTGTTGTGGTTGTTGTTATTATATTTTACTTTTTTTCAATTATTAAACTATTCTTATCTCAACAAACAAGCTTTACTTTTCATTTTCCTTCCTGTTCCACCAGGGTGGGAGAGTGAATGAGTGGCTGCAAATGCTTAGTTGCCAGCTGGTCTTAAACCATGACACACGGGTAACAAAAATGGCTATATACTGTTCAGAGTGGACGGACAAGGAAGGAGAGGAGGAGGGGTTGTCCCATCCATAAAAAATGTACTGACTGCACAAAGCTGTCTTTGAAAAGCAGCAAGTAATGGGTTGGAACCTTATGGGCAAAAATTTGAGGCTACACAAATAAAGGAAATCTTGTGGTGGATGTTTACTGCGAGCAGTCTGATAAAAGGGAGTATGTTGATGTAGCATTCTTACTTCAGCGAGAAACACTCTCATAGGCTCTGATCCAGTTGGAGGACTTCAGTCCTCATGACATCTGCTGGAAAAGCAGCACAGCAAGATATACACTATCCAGGAGACTCTTGAAGTGTATCGCGGATAATCTCTTAGTCCAGTAACAGGCAGCCCAACCAGAAAAGAAGTGTTACTGGACTGAAATCTACCTTCTTTTGCTTGAAGCCATTACCCTTGTCCCATCACTACACGCCCTTGTAAAAAAGTCTTCAACAACCTTCTTTTAGGTCCCCTTCAGGTAAAGGAATTGTTGAGGTTGTTCAGCCTGGAGAACAGAAGGCTTAAGGAAGACCTTATAGGAATCTTTCAATACTTAAAGAAACCTTATATAAAAGATGAAGAGAGACTTTCTACAAAGGCAGGACAAGGGGCAATAGTTTTAAACTGAATGAGTGTACATCTAGATAGGATATAGGGAAGACATTTTTTGCTATGATAGTGGTGAGATGCTGAAAGAGACAACCTGGAGAAGCTGCATATGCCCCATCATTGGGAATGTTCAAGGTCTGGTTGGATGAAGCTCTGAGCAATTTGGTCTAGTGGAAGATATCCCTGCCCATGGCAGGGCAGTTAGACTAGCTGATCTTTAAAGATCACTTTCAACCAAAACTACTTTATATTTTTATGACTGTAAGGGTAGCATCTTGCACTGGCTAGCCTGAGCCAACGTATGTAACGTCCGAGGGGTGAGAGTGGCAGAAAACATGATGAGTTTCATGAAGTTTCTCAGGTGTTTATTAAACTACTTGCACACACCCACACTCTATAGCTTAGCCCTAACTAAACTGTCTCTACTATATCTAAGCCTAATCCTATACCTAGCTTACCTTCCTAGCAGACTCTGTGTCCATGTCCCCAGACAGCGTGTTTGCCTGGGCCTGGACATGTCTCTCTGCCTGGCTAGATGTCTCACAGCCAGGCAGATGCTGTCTGCCCTGCAAGATGTCTGCAAGATGTCTGCGAGATGTCTGCCTTCTTCCTACTACGCAGTTACAGCTATATAAGACACTATATTGTTTACATTAATGGACCAATGACCTAGAGGTCAACTTCTCCTTGTCCAACCACAGGAATCAGGCCATGTCCAGTCACAGCCTCTCTTCCAGGCATGCTCAGGCCAAAAGTAGCCTGCTGCATCATGGGGAATCAAAATGAATCGTACATGAAACGTTTTTGCAGCACTAGAAACTGTGTGATAACACTTTCAGAAGTGGCATTTGGATGAGCAAGGGAGAAGCAACGATACAGATGCATCTGCTTCTGCAGCTGAATTTCACACTAAGGTTAGGCAAGCCTGAACACTATCAGAACCTATTAATCACTCAGAAACACTGTGAAGACAAATAGAAGAATTTAGACCAAAATATAAATTAAGATAAAGCACTCTAGATTAAAAAACAGATACTACTAGTATGTTACACCGATAATTCTTAATTGAATTCTCTACAGCTACTTGTTCTTTGATCTAAGCACAATGATAAAGTTATTTTGATTTTTAATTGAATCGTGCTAGTGTTATGCTAAACTCACATACAAGACATAGGCACATTTGAAGACATGTAATTTTTATGAACAAGGATGAGTCCCTGTGAACTGCTTCTTGTACAGCTTCACTAAATCACAGTTACGTTGCATAATACAAGGAACTAGGCTGTTCAAATTAGAATTGCAGGAAGGAATTAATTAGTAAATATTTCATCCATGGAGACTATTGTAAAAAATGAGTGAATAAATTCTTTTTTTTTGGCTTTTGAATATAGGTTATAGAAATACTTCTGTTAGCTTATATAGATAAATGCTTCTCGTTAAGGTTTATGTTTATGTTGTTTAAAACTGACTTTTTTCATAGAAATACTCCTGTAAGCTTTCTGGTGAAGTTTTAAATATACCTCCTGTTATATACCTCTTGTTATTAAGACACTTGAATATTTTTACATATACCTCATGTTATTAAGGTGCTGGAGTGTTTTTACATATACCCCGTGTCATGGTTTGACTCTGGCTAAAAGCCGAGAGCCCACACATAGATCTAAAATTTCTCCGAGAAGGGAAGAAAAACCCCGACCTTTGTGATAAGGATTACAAGCAACTGTATATTAACTACTTCACACAAGCAAAACAGGCCCTAACTTAGAATGTTAAGAATTTACTACTACTACAACTACAACTACTACTAAAATCAGAGCTTAAGAATTTAAGGGTGAGCAGTTTGATAGTTGTTACAGACACCTTTCTCCCCCCACCCCTCTCTTTTAAGATCCTTCACCTTCCCCCNCGGCCATGATGTTCTGCGCAGCTTTTTTTTTTCTCTACTCCTTCTTAAATATGTTATCACAGAGGCGTTGTTGCCTGACCTTGGCTAGCTTAGAGCAGAGAAAATTCTAGCAGCTTCTTAAAGAAGCCTCTCTCCTAGCCCCCCCAGCTAATAAAAAACTCTGGCTACTTAAAACCACAACACCCCGTCATTAAGATACTTGAATATTTTCTTTAGATATACCTCTTTTTGTTATAAGAACATATTTTAAAGGTCAAAGGGGCCCCCCCAAAAAATAAGGAACTTAAGGGTGCAAGTGAAGAGATAACAGATCCAGGATCCAAGAAGGGTAAGGCCAGCTAAGAAGAAAAGAAGTTAAAAAAGATAACAGACTCCTGGAGGAAGATAACGGGAGACGTCAGGAGGAGTGAACCTAGCAAAAGTTGCAAAGATAACAAATGAAAGGACTGCCCTAGGTTGCTTTTACCTGATAAAAAAAAATTAAAGGGGGCCCACCTAAAGAAACTGGGCATGCTCTAAAAAGGCGTGGAAAATGGAAATGAGCTAATGAATATGTTAAAATTGTATGAATAGACTGTATAAAAACTGAACAAAACCCCAAAGCAGGTGTGCTCTAACTCTGTTAGACACCATCGCCGCTTTGCTTTGCTGACTTTGTCCCTGAATAAATTCCTTCTAAAGAAACAGAGGAGTGGACTCTGTTTTTCACACTATGGAACTGTCAGGCCCTCCATCTGAAGAAATGATAAGCATTCTCAAGGATGCAAGCTAGAATTTTAAACCAAATTTCAGTGGGCATAGCCAAAAAACATACTGTCCAAAATTTGGTACTTGTATCAGCATATTTCTGTTAATTTCTGTACGAATATAGACAATGTAGTTTCCTTTTATTTTTAAATACTAACCATTTAGTCACAGTCGTGACCAAGACTGAACTCATCTGCATAAAATAATAAAAAAAACTTATTTTGAATTAATTGATTCATCTGTGAGAAGAAAATCAATTTATTCTCATCAAAGATGGCAATAGCCTTTTCACACTTAACACAGTAGTTTCCATGATGCTTTTTGAATTCAGTTTCAGTTAAAAGATAACCCTATTCTTCTTGAAACTTGTTCACAACTTTACAGCTATTTGTATCTGACTCCTTTATGATACACCATTATTAAGATGAATGCTGTCACTTTTATTTCCACTGAGATATTAAGAGATCTTTACAATGTGTCTCTGCACCACAGATATACCCCTCTCCAAAGTAAAAAAAATATATGAATATGAAAAATTACCTAATATTCTTTTGAGGTAGGTTCTTTTTGTGAGTAGCCTTGTTAAAAGAACAGATAAATAAATAAGTACACTACAATAAAAATATTAAATATCTGAAGAAAAAATGGAATAAAATTGGATATAATTGTGCTAAAATAATAAAGTTTTCTATTCAATTAGAAAATATTCTCGAGCAATGTTAACAGAAGATGAATAGTTTTTCTTCCTGCTGTTCTTTATTATTAAATCTCTGCTTTTATAATAGAATCATGGGATGGATGAGACTGGAAGTGACTTCTGGTCCAACCACCCATGCTCAAGCAAGGTCACCTAGGAAAGATTTCCCAAGACAAAGTCCAGTCACCCTTTCTATTGTGTTTCTGTGGCCAGGTTTTGGTAGCAGAGGGGCTGTAGGGGTGGTTTCTGTGAGAAGCTGCCAGAAGCTTTCCCCATGTCCAGCAGAGCCGATGCCAGCTGGCTCCAAGATGGACCCACTGTTGGCCAAGTCTGGGCCAATCAGGAGTGATAGTAATGTCTCTGTGATAACATATTAAGAAGGAAGAAAAAAAAAGTTAAGGGACAGATGAAGATGGCCACCAGAGAAGAGCAGCATAAGAACATGTGAAGAACAATGCAGACACCAAGGTCAGTGGAGAATTAGGGGGAGAATATGCTCCAGGTGCAGGAGCTGAGGTTCCCCTGCAGCCTGTGGTGAAGACCATGGTGGAGCAGCTGTGCCTTTGCAGCCCTTGGAGGATCACGGGGGTCCAGAGGTCCACCTGCAGCCCATGGAGGAGTCCACGATGGAGCAGGTGGATGCCTGAATGATGCTGTGACTCCATGGGAGGCCCATGTTGGAGCAGAGTCCTGGCAGGAACCTGCTGACCCATGGGGAGAGAAGCCCACATTGGAGTAGGATTTTCTGGATTTCACTGGACTTGTGGCCTGTGAGGGTCCTACACTGGAGCAGCCTGTGCCTGAAGGACTGCACCCTGTGGAAAAGTAACCCTTGTGCAAGCAGTGTCTGAAGAACTGTTGCCCATGGGATGGGCTTACACTGGTGAAGTTTGTGAAAGACTGTCTCCCATGGGAGGGACCCCATGGGAAGAAGGGGAAGGACTCCTCTCTCTGAGCAGTGGCAGAAACAACTAACCATAACCCCCATTCCCAAGGAGAAGGTAGAATTTGGAAGGAGGCAGGTGGGAGGAAGGTGTCTTTAAGATTTATATTACTTCTCTTTCTTAAATCTGATCCTGTTAGTAATAAATTCAATTAATATCTTCACCTGGAGTCTGTTTCACTTGCGACAGCAATCATTAAGGGACTTCTTATGGTCCTTATTTCAACTCATGAAACCCTTTATTATATTTTCTCTCCTCTGCCCATTTGCAGGGGGGAGTGAGAGAGCAGCTTTAGTGGGTACCTGGCATCCAGTCAGGGTCAAACCACTACACCTTTCCAGTGAAGGAGTGTTTCCTGACCTTCAGATGGAACTTCCTGTGTTTCAGGTTGTATTCACTGTCTCCTGTCTTGTTTTTGGGCACCACTGAAAAGAGCCTGGTATTGTCTTCTTTGCAGCCTCTCTTCAGGTATTTCTACACATGGATATTTCCTCTGAACCTTCCCATCTCCAGCTTAAACAGCCCAGCCATCTCACCCATTGCTTAGGTGAGAGATGCTCCAGTCCCTTTATCATCTTAGCAGTCAGTAAAGGGCCAGGATCACCTTCCTTGGTCACTGTCACTATTGCAGCCAAGCATACCATTAATCTTCTTTGCCACCAGGGAACGCTATGCACTATATTCTGATTCGGGCCCCACCAGGAACCCCAAGGCCTTCTCTGCAAAGCTACTTTCAAGCTGGGCAGCCATCAGCATGTACTGATCCATGGGGATATTTCTCCCCAAGTGCAAAATAAACCACCACTTCTGTCAAATCAGCACGTCACCACAACATTTGGCAAGTCCTTGAGAGACTATCTAATAGAAGAGACAGACCAAAGACTCACTTCATTGTTTAGAAACTAAGTTCATGCACTGTTCTTCTTAATTAACATGCTTTTTTATACACACTTATTATGCTTTTATTCCATAATCTTTGCATTTTATTTTACCATGCTTATCTTATCTAAAGTTTAAGTTTGAATGCTTTGTTTGATCTTGGCTTCATACTAAAACAGCCAAAAATCATTACTTGCAGCTTTAGAAGACATGCAACTTTTTAAACAATTTATCAATTTTTATAGCAATGAATACCAGTGTGATTGAAATTTGCTATCAGCAACTGCTCTATGTACTTAAATACTTCCTAATATATTCTGGCAGATCTACAACGGTTCGTATAGTTTCCTCTGATCAGTTTTAGCCAACCTTTGATTTCAGTTGAAATTCTAGGCTTAGCTAATGATTTCCTGTTGAAATAGGCTTATTCCAACAAATCCAGGCACAAATCTGAACCTGACTTCCTATTGAATTCTGTTTTATTCCTTACTATACACCATAAGATTACTAGAAAAATAAGGTCAAGAAAAATGTGACTGTCATGGTTTGACTCTGGCTAAAAGCCGAGAGCCCACACATAGATCTAAAATTTCTCCGAGAAGGGAAAGAAAAACCCCGACCTTTGTGATAAGGATTACAAGCAACTGTTTATTAACTACTTCACACAAGCAAAACAGGCTCTAACTTAGAATGTTAAGAATTTACTACTACTACAACTACAACTACTACTAAAATCAGAGCTTAAGAGTTTAAGGGTGAGCAGTTTGATAGTTGTTACAGACACCTTTCTCCCCCCACCCCTCTCTTTTAAGATCCTTCACCTTCCCTCCAACAGCTTGGGAAGGCAGGTGTGGGGAGGGGGGTTACAATCAGAGGTTTTCTTTGCTGCTGTTCAGAACAGTGAGAGAGTCCCACCCCAGCTTTCCTCGTGGGGTCTTCTCCACGGAAACAGTCTGGTGCAAACTGCTTCTTAGTGGATTCGTTACTAACAACAGTTTTCCTGGTACTGTCGTCACGTAAATCACTTTACCATAGGTGCAGTCATTTCAGGTGCCGGCTGCTCAGCTGCCT
>WEIV01028703.1:1720-15694 GCA_013390005.1 Calyptomena viridis
CGAGGGTAGACTCCAAGAAGTATTCAGAAGGTTTATTTATCTACAAGAAGGCTAATATCTATGCAGAGAGAAGTAAGCAT
The DNA here is from genome assembly GCA_013390005.1 of Calyptomena viridis. Taxonomy (NCBI): domain Eukaryota; kingdom Metazoa; phylum Chordata; class Aves; order Passeriformes; family Eurylaimidae; genus Calyptomena; species Calyptomena viridis. The sequence goes on from WEIV01028703.1 coordinate 1,801, forward strand.
CTAAGCAGCAGTAAAAGCTGTAATACCTACCAGCAGACTCTGCGTCCAGGATTCCTCAGGCAGACTGCCTGGAGAACCCTGGACACAAGGCTCTTGCCTGACCAGATCTCTCTGGCCAGGCAGAGGGTCTGCTCTCAACATGTCTGCTCTCTAAGAAAGTCAGAACATGTCTCCTCTTCTTCTTGCGCAGTTACAGATATATATATTACACTATATTGTTTATATTAGTTGTCCAATGACCTGAGGCCAGGCTCTCCCTGTCCAACCAAGGGGAAAAAGGTCACAGCCAGTGAAAGCAGCACTTCTGCTCATGCTCAGGAATATGTGGCCTGTAGAACAGGGCCACAGAGTTCCTCATTTAACAGCTTCATTAGCGGGCTCAGGCAGCTCAGGCAACCTAGTGGTGACAGGCACAGATGGTGGGAAACTGGGAGGTGTTGGAAACAAAGCCGCAGCATGTGCTGAGAGCCGTGGGAGAGGCTGGAAAACCCAGCACAATGGGATAATGCTCAGCTCACCAGCAAATGGCCCAGGGCAAAGCTGGCCATGAAATCTGGTCCTCACTATGAGGGTGTTCAGAAGGTTGGTGGCAGGATCCTGGTTTCTGTACGGTTGGTGGCAGGATCCTGGCAGGTCCTCATTTCTGAGGGTGGTCAGGAGATTGGTGGCAGGATCCTGGTCCTATTTGCTGAGGATGCTCAGAAGGTTGATGGCAGGATTCTGGTCCTCATTGTGAGGGTATTCAGGAGGTTGGTGACAGAATCCTGGTACTGTTTGCTGGGTGTGTTTGGGACATTGGCAGCAGGATCCTGGTCCTCATTGTGAGGGTATTCAGGAGATTAGTGGCAGGAGTCATTTGCCATGTGGGGTATGTGCTGCAAACCCCTGCATCAGGGTCGCTGTCTCACTAGTTGCCCTGAGTTTGAGAATTTCAGCAAAAACCTGAAAAACTGGGAGCGGAGAGGGCAATAAGTGTGAGCAGGCACTGGGAAGAATCACAGAATCATGGAATGGTTTGGGTTGGAAAGGACCTTAAAGCCCATCTTGTCTCACCTCCTGCCATGGGAAGGGACACCTTCCACTATCCCAGGTTGCTCCAAACCCCGTCCAACCTGGCCTTGGACACTTCCAGGGATGGGGCAGCCACAGCTTCTCTGGGCAACCTGTGCCAGGGTCTCCCCACCCTCCCAGGGAAGAATTTCTTCCCAATATCCCATCTAACCCTGTTCTCTTGTAGCCCTATGCTGTAGGCCAAATCTTTGCCTGAGCATGTGTAGAAGTAAGACTCTGACTGGACATGGACAGATTCTCGTAATTGGACAAGGAGAACCTGATTCCCAGGTCATTGGGTATTTCATGTAAACAATATAGTGCTGATATATAACCTGAAACTGCGTAGGAAGAAGGAGCAGACATTTTGCAGACTCCTTAGAGAGCAGACCCTCTGCCTGGTGTGGAACATCTAGCAAGGTACAGAGGCATGTGTCCAGGCCCACCAGACATACTGTCTGGAGGGCATGGACACAGAGTCTGCTAGGTAGGTAAGATATGCTTAGCTATGCTTAGAATGCTTAGGATTAGATTGTAGATTGCCAGCACACAAGTAGTTAAATAAACACATGCAAAACTTCATGGAGTCTAGTCTTCTTGTCATTCTCCCTGCCTCCTGGATGAACCAGACACAACATTCTCTGGCAGTGGGCAGCTATTCCCCTTGTCCTGGCACTCCAGAGGTGTCTGTGTGTTGTTTGCAGTGCTGGGTTTGCCTGTCCCTGTGTGAGTATACGTGTTTTCATCAGCTTTTGGGAGCAGAAGGGACCATGAACATTGAATTCCCACATTGAAAGAGCCACTTTTGGTGGTGTCAGGCATTGGCTGTAACACAAACAGGGCTGTGGCATCATCTTAGAGATGGGGCTGGAGCAACCTGGGATAGTGGAAGGTGTCCCTGCCCATGGCAGGGGGTGGAATGAGTTGGCCTTTAAGGTCCCTCTCAACCCAAACCATTTCATGATTCTGTGATTCTGTGCCATGGGAGAATGGAAAATACTTACAAAGGCAGGTCCAGAGCCTTCCCTGACTCTGTGCCAAGGCTGTGCATCAGCAAATGCTCTCAAAAGGGCAAGATCTGTTTGCCATTGGTGAGGCTAAGGAGCAGGGACATGGATGAGGCACCTCCGAGATTGGGGACAGGAATGCAGCCTGTATTTTGGACAATCTGGCTTTGAAGGCACCAGTCGGTGGAGCAGCTGCTCTTTTCCTTCACCCTTTGTGGCTGTGGTTAATCACTGTGACTCACTTCTGAATTGAATTCTCTGCCTGTAACCTTAAGCCACTGGATCTTGCTTTGCCATCCTCCACTGGATTAAAGAGCCTTTGAGAGTCCAGTAGTTTCCTTCCCTGAAAGTGCTTAAGTGCTGTTATCAGGTCATCTTTTAGCTTCTCTTTGGAGGAGAACCAGATCATGTGTCTTTAACTTCATTCCATTTGTCCTGGCTGTTGACATCATTTTAGGCTCTTCTTTACAACTTCTCTCACTCTTCAGGCTTGTGCCTTTCTCTGAACTTCCTTGGGAGTTTTGCACTGGGGCAATACTGTAATCCTGCCTTCCTTTAGTTGCAGTATGGGCCAGTTCCCTACTGGACTTGCAGAAGGCCACCCAATTTTGGTGTTCAGTCCCAGCACTGTGACTTAAACTTTGACACTGGCTGGAGGCTGCAGTTTTGATGAGCAGTTACTATTTTTGGACATATCCTGTCAGCCTTATAGATGAGTGGAGAAGGAAGAGTTGGATCTGGTGTGTTTGAACACAAACAATGAAGTTTTGTTTTACTTTATTCCCCTCTGTGTGAAGCTGGCTGCTCTTGTGCCAGCACCTCTCCTCTCGGAGCTGTGGTAGGTCCATGAGAAATTCCCAGGAACTTGCTGGACATGGTTATCCTGAGATGTGGAGCTAAAACTATCAGAATCCTTCAGCAGACCTGCTCTCGGAGCAGTGAGAGTTTTAATTGTTAGTTCTGAGGGAAAAATAGCTGGTGCTTGAATTGCAGGGATGTAGGAGGAGCTGCAGAGGTGTGTGTGCACAGCAGGTACACCTGGCGTGTAACGAAGGCAGGTGTAAATCTGCAGAATTGCTCCTGGTCTTTTCCCTTTCCTGCAAATCTCTCCAGTGAAAATCCCTCTAGTTTTGCTGATTCTCCTCCTTTGTTCACACTGAGCTCCCTGGTTTTGTAGAAATACTCCCTTTCCCTGAAAAAACACACACCCCCGGAAGTGTCCAAGGCCATGATGGACAAGGCTTGGAGAAACATGGGATAGTGGAAGGTGTCCCTGCCCATGGCAGGGGGTTGGAACGAGATGAGTTTTAAGGTCCCTTCCAACCCAAAACACTCTGGGATTCTATGAAAGTGAAAAATCAGTACTTTGACAACACTCGGGGCAGGGGATGAATATATGAGAAAGGCTGGGGATAAACCAGGAGCCTTGATAATGGGAGTCAGGTCCTCTTTTTCAGCCCAGGGCCCTTTTCTGAGGTTGCAAGCACTGCCTGGAGCAGACTTCAGACATTGGATGGCTTTCCTTGGGGCTTCCAGGACAGCCGGGACCCATGTCAACCCTGGATCCCAGGATCCCTGACCTGCCTCCTCCTCTGCTGCCACCACCTTGGCCCCCATCCAGGCTGGGCTGAGCTTCCCTGTCTGCAGAGCTCAAGCAGAGGCACAAAGGTACAGAGATGATGGTTTTGTAGGTGTCTGAACAGAGACAAAACCCGGATAGTTGGGCAGGATAGTTCAAATCCTATAAAACCTCCATCCCAGGAGGGACAGCACCCACTGAAACAAGGTCCACCCACAGGAGCCTGGTCCTGTTGTCCTCCTGTGCTGAGCTTCTTGGTGTCTGTCTCCTTCTGAAGGGATATGGTGACTCTGAGCTTCACATGCCCTGTTGCCTCTTTCCCTATATGGATGATCTGTCTCAATCATCAAGGAGAACTTCTCTCAGTTGGAGCGAACTCAGATCCATACCTCCCTTAGCCAGGGGCTTGTTCCTGCTCCAGCTGAAAGACCTGGAGTTACACTTGGGTCTGCACAAACTTCCAAGGAGGCACTGCTTGTTCTCCTCCTCCTTTTCCATGCTTGGCCATGTTTTCTGCAGGAATCCCCTCCTTCACAGGTTCTGCAACACCCCTTTCAGGTATTTCCATGGGTTTCAGGTGAAGCCAGGCCAGAAAAGCTCTCCTAAACAATGTATAGGAAGGCTGATAACTCCATCCTCTCTTATTCTCTGCTTGTCTCCTGGGAAAGCCCCCTCTTTAAATAACAGGCTGAGTGTTTTTAGTTTCCAGAGTGGTTTTGCAAAGAATTGCATCAAGGACTCTTAACGCTCGACCTTTCCCATCTCACTGCAATCTCTGAGCATGAGGCTTGGGCTGTGAAGTGCCTGGAAACATTACCAACCCCACACAGCCTGTTTTTGGTAGAGACCAGAGCTCCAGCTGTACCCCAAGGGACCTGCCCTGGCATCCCCCACTGCTGCTTGAGATGGGATGCAGGGAGACCTGGGCCACCCTTTGTATGGCTGGTGTTGGTGAGGACTGCTGTCAGACCTCAACATGTGGTTCTGCCACGTGTACTGTGCCTGTGCTGCCCTCACTCCAGGAGTGGGGGGTTGTGCTGCTGCTTGGGGTCTGCAAGTTCCTTTGGCTGAAGACAGGTGAGCCCAGTAGCCCCAGAAATGGGGACAGTGTGAACTGGAGGAGGCAGAAGGTACCTTGGGTCTGTGCAGTGTAACTGCGTAGGAAGAAGAAGGCAGACATTTTGCAGACTTCTTAGAGACCAGACCCTCTGCCTGACCGTGAGACATCTGGTCAGGCAGAGAGGCATGTCCAGGCCCTGCTAGACATATTGTCTGGGGGCATGGACACAGAGTCTGCTAGAAAGGTAAGCAATGCTTAGAATTAGGATTAGATGCAGTAGAGGTAGTTAGTTTAGGATTAGACTGTAGAATGCCGGCACGCAAATAGTTAAATAAACACCTGAGAAACTTCATGAAATCCAGCCTTCTCATTATATTTCCTGCCTCTTGGACCCCCACGACACAACAGTGCAGACCTAAGGAATCTCTACAACTCCCTGACAGGAGGGTGGAGCCAGATGGGGGTTGGGCTCCGCTCCCAGGGAAAAAGGGACAGGATGAGAGGAAATGGTCTCAAGCTGCACCAGGGGAGGTTTAGATTGGACATCAGGAGGAATTTCTTCACTGAAAGGGTGGTCAGGCACTGGAAGGCGCTGCCCAGGGAGGTTTGGAGTCCCCATCCTTGGAGGTGTCCAAGGAATGACAGGAGGTGGCACTCAGTGCTCTGGGATGGGGGACAAGGTGGGGATGGGGCACAGCTTGGACTTGATGGTCTTAGAGGGCTTTTCCAGCCTTAATGAATCTGTGATTCCATGACTTCCAACTTCAGGAGCAGCTCACACTAGCACCGTGCAGGGGGTGGGGTCTGTGTGGGGTCACTTCCCTGCAGAAGGTCCTACACAGAGCTGGGGGTCCTGTGCCCAGCATGGCCACACCAAGCCCAGCTCAGATCCCAACTGAGTTGGTGGATTCTTGGAGTGGGTCACAGCACTGACACCTGCATGGAAAGAGCTCTTCAGATGGTGGGACAAGGTGGGATAAGGGTTGGTGTCAGGAGTTGGAGCTAAAATCCATGTGATTTGAGGAACAGGAGCTGGCTGCTGTGCCCAGGGTGTGGCAGGTCTGATGTCACCAGCAGGTTCAGCTGACAGATTTTGCATTTCCTTCTTGACCAGCTGTGAGCTTGAAACAGGATTAAATCCAGGTGGCCTTACTGTGTCTGTGTTTCAGGAGACGGAGAACACAGTTGTCTCCTAGGACTGTCTGTGGACCAGGCAGGGATGCTGCCTGAGGGACAGGTTTGGTGTCTCTTGCATGACCAGACCCCCCTGGTCACCCATGGCACCCACTGAAGGTCAGGGACAGGCTGTGGGCTCCATCCCCTGCCCTGCAGGGGAGAACACAGGGCCTTGGCAGTGCTGGGGGATGGTTGGACTCCATGGTCTTAGAGAGCTTTTCCAACCATAACAATTCCATGATTCCATTACTTCATGCCAAGAGGAGGAAGATGCTCTGTGAAGGCACATATATGGCCTTGGACACTGTGCCTGACCCTGCAAGAGAATCTGGTGGTTCAAACAAGCCCAGCCCTGCTTCAAATGCAGCTTTGTGAGTGAGGTGGCTGAGCTGTGGCCTGGGGCTGATGTGTCAGAGAAACCAGGGTAAGCACAAAGCAACTGGAGAAAAAAAATGAAAAAAACTCTTTTAAAATTTAAATTAATTTTATTTCTTTTCATGTTGAGGGTCTGCATTTTTTTTCCTCATTTTCTGTTCCTGTTAGAGGCTTGTACTGCTGAAGTGGTTGTTTTGTGTTGCAATGTGTAATTAATATTTATTTCTATATGATGTATTTCTCTATTATATAGTTCTGTTACCCCCTGAAGTTGGAATATTCTGTTAACCCCTCTAACCTATTCCTAATAGTTTGTCCCCTCCCTTCTCATTGGCTTAACCCCCCTATAAAAGTCTGTACACAGGAAGTAGTTTCGGCTTTCCTTGGTTGCTTTCTTTAAACTTAGAACCCTCTGGGGGCACGTTGCCACCAGAGTGAAATAAACTTAAAATATTCTCAACCAAGAAGAGCTGCCCACATCTTCCTTTATCCTCCGTTTACTGGCTTAACCCTCGAGGGGCTAGCAAGAGGCTACACAGACCTTGCAGCCCTTAAGCACCTCTAAGCCGGACCTCCTACGACACGGAGGCCTTTTGCCTAGAGGTGCCCCCTCCTACCGTGTGCTCCGCAGCAATTACCAAGCCTGGGCTGAAGAAGGAGCTGGGACTTGCTGAGGGGACAGCGATAGTTTTGTGCTTGTTTCTTTAATTAGTTTCTTAGTAGTTTCCCAGTTTTCCTATAGAGACTTCTTCTACTGAAGTTCATTTCTTAAGGTTAGGCCTTAAATGCTCAGCCACACTGAAAGGCAGTGCTGAAATGAAAGGAAGAGCTTTGCTGTAGGAATGATGCAGAGACATTTGCTGAGCCATGAAGTCCATTTGCTGATGAACTGGGTCTCCCAGAGAGATATAAGGGGCTTTGATTTGACCTTATGGGTCACAGGTCCATGAAGATGATTCCAGGGGCCTGGAACACCTCTCCTATGGGGAAAGGATGAGAGAATTGGGATTGTGCAGTCTGGAGAAGAGAAGGGAAGGGAGACCTTAGAGCCCCTTCCAGTGCCTAAAGGGGCTCCCAGACAGGGACTTGGTACAAGGGATGGAGTGACAGGACAAAGGGAATGGCTTCCCACTGCCAGAGGGCAGGGGTAGATGAGATACTGGGAAGGAATTCTTCCCTGTGATGAGGGTGGGGAGGCCCTGGCACAGGGTGCCCAGAGGAGCTGTGGCTGCCCCATCCCTGGAAGTGTCCAAGGCCAGTTTGGACGGGACTTAGAGCAACCTGGGATAGTGGAAGGTGTCCCTGCCCATGGCAGGAGGTAGAAGGAGATGGGCTTCTAAGGTCCCTTTTCACCCAAACAATTCCATTATTTTATAATTCAGAGTTTGCAGGTTGAACTTAGTGGGACTTTGGCTCCTCAAGCAGTTAAATGCTTCAGCACACCTTCCTTGTTCCCTTTGGATGGAGCACAAGGCTAATTTTATCCTGCTTCCTTTGGAAATGTCAGCTTGTGTGTACAAGAATTTTACAGCAACTTTGTGCCTTGAAAACTGAGATCACTTTTTAATGCTAACAAGGAACCAATTTGTTTTGAATGTGCAAAGATTTTATGCCGCCGTTAGAGAAGGTTTTTTAACATGGATATAATAAGCCTATGGTATGTCAATGCTTTGAATAATCCATGGATTTCATATTGCCCTGCCTCAGAAAAGATGCTGGAGTAAAGGAAAAGCTTGGGAGAAGGGCAGCCAGGGTGATCAGAGGGATACAGTAGGTCTTGGATGGGGAAGGAGCCATGAAGAGTTTTGTGCAGGAGGTCTCTGAGCAGTGTGTGGGCAGGGGAGCACAGAGGAATTAGTCATTATTAACCCTGGTAGCACTCAGTGAAAATGATGAGGCTTCATCGCTTCTGGCGATCTTTGCCCCAGGATGCTGTGGCAGTCAAAGGAGAGAGTGAGTGTAAAGAGAGCACAGGTGAAGTGGCTTTCTGGGATCCATTGTGGCCATGAAGTGGGTGGTTCATGTGCAATCCCAGTTTTGGAAAGTCTCCAAAGTGCTGCCTGTTCCCCTTGGCAGTGTGGCAGGGCTTCACCTGCTCCTTGGAGGCTGCTGGCTCTGGCAGAGACAGGATGAAAGCCCCGATGATCTTTGTACTGGTTCAATGTGCCAGTCCTTGTATAAAAAAGAATTTTAAAGGCTTCACAGGAGCAGCTAAGACCCAGATTCAGAGTTGCTTAGGTGTTGCAGAAACAGGGATTTAACTTCTAGAAGCTCAAGATTTCTTTCTGTCTCTCATCTGTCTTTTTTTTTATGTTTTTCTAAAATTACAGCAGAGCATCCCACAGATGGTGTTTTTCTGAAGGTGTTATTGTCTGTGTGTGTGTGAAAATCCACAGAACACTGGGGTTACTGATTGGTCTCCAAGGACAGACAATGCAGCTGCTTGGTAGAATCATGAGATGATTTGGGTTGGAAGGGACCTTTAAAGGTCATCTAATCCACCCCCCTGCCATGGGCAGGGACACCTTCCAATATCCCAGGTTGCTCCAAACCCCATCCAACCTGGCCTTGGACACTTCCAGGGATGAGGCAGCCACAGCTTCTCTGGGCAGCCTGTGCCAGTCCTATAGATCTCATGACAAACATGAGTATCAAAAATCATTGCAGATGTTCTGAAACAGTAGGAATTCTTTTTAAGTGAAAGCTCCCAATGTTATTCATATTCCCTTTCCTGCTTCCCTGCGCTCTGCTCTATCTGGTGGATGCTTTGCTGTGAGTGGGGTGGGAACAGTAACTCCCCTCTGAGTTCTCTCTGAGCCAGGGTCTGGCTGTCATCTCCCAGGGATTGTGTTCAGGACATGTGATGTTACCAGTCCACAAATGCAGGATGGTAACAAGTGTCTGTCCCAGCTTTTCATCCTCTCCCTGTGTATGCCGGGATCGGAATCACTCCAGCTGGACCACCTGGCACCTCTAGATCCTGTCCTGCTGTCCTGGCTTTGGCTGGGATGGAATTAAGCATCCCTAGGAGCTGGTCCAAGGCTGTGTTTTAGATTCAGTGTGAGAATAACATTGATAACACCCTGATGTTTTGGTTGGTGCCAAGCTGTCCTTCTAAATCCAGGACTTTTCAGTGTCCCAGGCAGGTGCACAAGAAGCTGGGAGGGACCACGGCCAGAAGAGCTGACCTAAAGTGGCCAGAGGGATGTTCCACACCATAAAATGTCCTGTTCAGTGTATAAACTGGGGAAGTGGTGAGATCACCATCCCTGCAAGTGTTCAATATGTAGATGTGGTGATTAGTGACCTGGTTTTGCTGGTGGCCTTGGCAATGTTTGGTTAATTAAATTAGTGGTTGGACTCAATGATCTCGAAGGTCTTTTCCAACCTTAATAATTCTGTGATTCTATGTATTTGGCATCACTTGTTTTTCTTGGTTTGGGTTTTGGTGTTTTTTTTTTCTTTCCTGATTCTCTTTCCCATCCCTCCAGTGGGTCAGGGAGGGACTTAGTTGCTGGTTGGGGGTTAAACCACAATATCTGTGTGTGCCAGCTTGGCCTGGAGATCACACCCACCTCTGGATGTGGTTAAAGGGATGAAAGTAAGCTTAGCTCATTTCACCAAAGTCAGAGGGATCCTCCTGAAGCTTTACACACCTGCTGCCAGATGTTGACAAAATATAACACGCTGGCAAAGCCATCCAGCCAAACCCCGTTCCACTCCCAGCAATGTCTGGATTATTCCCCCCAGCCTCTGCTCCACCATCACCCCTCTCCCAGCCTATCATCCTCACCAAAATCAGTGAGGAGACACCAGGTGCCTGTTTGGGCTGATGGACTCTGCTCTGGAGACAGGATGGAAGAGCTAGGGGTGTTCACCTGCAGAAGAGAAGGATCCAGGGAAACCTTAGAGCCCCTTCCAGTGCTTAAAGGGGCGCCAAGAGTCGGAGAGGGACTTGGTACAAGATCCTGGAGTAACAGAACAAGGGGGAATGGCTTCCCACTGCCAGAGGGCAGGGTTAGATGGGATATTGGGAAGGAATTCTTGGCTTTGAGGCCATGGCACAGATTGCCCAGAGAAGCTGTGGCTGCCCCATCCCTGGAAATGTCCAAGGCCAGGTTGGACGGGGCTTGGAGCAACCTGGGATAGTGGAAGGTGTCCCTGCCTATGACAGGGGATGGGACCAAATGAGCTTTAAGGTACCTTCCAACCTAAACCATTTAATGATTCCATGATTCTGTGGTTCTGACTTCTTGTCTGTGTCCTTGGCAGGGGGAACCACAGAACTCATGTGCAGGATCCAGTGATGTTCTGGGGACTCTGGAATCATATCCATCCACCTCACAGACACCATGTCAAGGATCTTTTTATTCTCCTGCTGTCTGCCCTTCCTTCTATTGGTGTCTTGCTGCCTTGGAGCATCTGTGGGTGTGCTTATGAAATGTTCTTAAGTGGATTTGAGAAGAAATCTATTCGATAAAAAGAAGGGACCCTCAAGTACTGATTTTTTGCCTGTTTCCTTCTTCTTCCAAGAGGCAGTTGAACTGCAGCTGTAAGAACCTGTTGTAGCAGTTTGCAGATCACAAACACAGGAAGTCCTTGGTGTCCCTGCACTGTTTAAGCTCAGTTTTTCTCCTCCTTGCCTTGCAACAGGAATCTTTTCACTCCTTCACAAAGAACTTGTAATAAGAGCATTTCAAAAATCATTGTTTATTCAGTATTTATGACAAACCTTGGAATGCAAATTAGGTTTCAACAAATTAGCACACAGATGGTTACTTTGTTATTGCACAATTTCTAAATTACCTTCATGGAACCCTTATTTTTCATGGTTTCCTTGCAAAGCTCTGATGGTGTCTGAGAGTTCTGTATTTCACCTCTCTCTGTGAATCTACTTCCATCCCTTTCCTTAGTTCCTCCAGCAGGAATGGGAGTTGTCCCCCTGACCTTGACTTGCCACAGTTTGAGCAGGAAGACAATGGAATCACTGGATGGTTTGGGTTGGAAGGGACCTTATTGGAAGGGACTTTAAGGATCGTCTCGTTACAACCCCCTGCTATGGGCAGGGACACCTTCCACTATCCCAGGTTGCTCCAAGCTCTGTCCCACCTGGCCTTGAACACTTTCAGGGATGGGGCAGCCACAGCTTCTCTGGGCAATCTGTGCCATGGCCTCCCCACCCTCACAGCCAAGAATTCCTTCCCAATATCCCATCTATCCCTGCCGTCTGGCAGTGGGAAGCCATTCCTCTTGTCCTGTTACTCCAGGCCCTTGTCCCAAGTCCCTCTCCGACTCTTGGCGCCCCTTTAGGCACTGGAAGGGGCTCTAAGGTTTCCCTGGATCCTTCTCTTCTACAGGTGAACACCCCCAGCTCTCCCAGCCTGTTTCCAGAGCAGAGGGGCTCCAGCCATCAGAGCACCAAGATGTCATGCTGATCTGTCCCAGGTTTCTGACTTAACATCTCCAACATCTTGGAGTGCCTCAGTATGAGGTAACTAGTCTGCCACAGCCAGTGAAATGTTATTTGGATTCAAAGTGTCCTGGGCTTTAGGACATCTGTGTAAGTTATCTCAGTGAGTTCTTGGTCTAGATATCACTTCCTCAACTCCCAGGCCCAGGAAAGGATGCTGTGCCTTCCTTTCACCTCCCTGGTCTCTCATCAGCACCTACCACCTCCTATGACATCAGCAGGCTTCTTCTCTTCTCCTTGTCCACACACACACCAGATTCAGCCCAAAGACTTCCTTCAGTGCTTCCCGAGGGATCACTTACCCATGGAGATAGCATCCTCTGATGCCAGTGTTTGCATTCCCCAAAACAGCTCTTCCATGTGGTGCCCTGGCTCCCTATGGGTTGACAGGTGTGTTAAGACACGCTCATTTGCTCTGTCCCAGCAAAGACCTGCCTGTGTCAGTCCCCACAGAGGTCCAGCCTGTCATTGTCCCCAGCAGAAACAGCAGCTGCTGTGTTTAGCATAAAAATAAAGCAAGAAAAACTGTGTTTGTAGCACCAAAAGTTTGCTGCCCTCTGGGTTTCTCTTCTCTGGCAGCTGGAGCACAAATCAGATCATCAAGATTTAATTCAGCCTGTGGCTTGAGCATCATCTCTACAGCTTGTCCTGCAGCCCTTTCCCTTCTCCACAAGCCATCTGCCACCCCTGTGTGCATCTCAGCATGGATCACATTCCAGCTGGATGTGATGGAGTTCTTGTCCTGGCAGGAGACACATCTTGCTGTCTTTTGTTGCTTGAATATGTATTTGTTTCATCGTGGAGGAGGAGCAGCTGTGATGTCCCCTGTCCTCAGCTCCACTGTGCCCTGTCGTCCCTGGGCAGAGCCAGCTCTTTTGTGGCTGCTGGGTGCACATCTCCTGGGTTTGCAGCATGGGTGGAAGTGTCCTGAGTGAGAGCTCTGAACACCTCCCTCTGGCCTTGCTCAAGCTGGGATAACATTTTGTCACTCCCCCGTGCTTGACTGAATGCGTTTACACTTGGTTACTGACACATTGTGCTGCTGTATCCGTGCTTCCTGCAGTGCAGGAGTGTTTCAGAGCACCCTGGGCTGCTTTCAGGGATTCTGTGGTGGAGAGCTTTATCCCTTCCCTTTGCCCTTGAGCAAAATCCTTTTGGGAAGCGTGAAGGCTCATCTGCCAGGGAGAATCACAGAATATCCTGAGCTGGCAGTGACTCACAAGGATCATTGGGTCCAAATCCTGGCCCTGCACAGGACACCCCAACAATCTTCCCCTGTAGTTTCATGTCCCACTTCAGACTCCTTTCCTTGCCCTGGTTGTGCAAGGAAGTGGCTTTCCAGTGCCTAAAGGGGTTCCAAGAGCTGGAGGGACTTTGGACAAGGGATGGAGGGACAGGACAAAGGAAATGGCTTCCCACTGCCAGAGGGCAGAGTTAGATGGGATACTGGGCAGGAATTCTTGGTTGTGAGGGTTGGGACGCCATGGCACAGGTTGCCCAGAGAAGCTGTGGCTGCCCCATCCCTGGAAGTGTCCAAGGCCAGGTTGGATGGGGCTTGGAGCAACCTGGGATATTGGAAGGTGTCCCTGCCCATGGCAGGGGGTGGAACTGGATGAGCTTTAAGGTCCCTTCCAAACCATTCCATGATGATTCTATGATGTGGATCCCGTGGATGGTAGGGCAAGCCTGGCAGCGGGGTAGAAAAGCTCCCTGGAAAACTACAGAAGGCAAGGGGATGCATTCCCTCTCTGCTGGTGGATCTCAGTGTGGGGAAGGCCCTCTCCTTGTGTTCATCCAGCCAGATCCATCCTGCTGGTACTGAACTGTGTCCTGGGTCAGCTCAGGGCCTGGAACCAGGAGAGCTGTGCTGGCACAGAATCCTGGGAGACCAGCATCAATACCAGGCACATATTAATCCGAACAGGAGGAGGCAGAACCATTGTTTACCATGCTTTTGTTAATCAGTTTGTTTCCCTTCGTGATCCCAAAATGAAATTAAAATGTTCTGTTTAAATTGCTGAATTATTGTCTGCTCCAAAAGGTAAAGTACTTTGGTGGAGAATTAATGGAGCCACAAACAGATATGTGTCAAAAATATGTGCATATTTTCCCACCAAAGGATTTGTCTGAACTGAGCTGGAATCTCATGCCTTTGTGGCAAAGGGATAGTTCCTGTA
>WEIV01028706.1:6995-18746 GCA_013390005.1 Calyptomena viridis
TAATTGGCTTTTTTGATGTTTAGTCTTAAATGGATGTGTTTATGCCAATGTTCTTTCTAACTTTGGTGTTTACTAAGTTGTTACATCTGGTTACTGATAATTGAAGGAAATTTTCATTTATTCTGATTATGCCCCATTATGTCAGGAGGTTCCCACATGAAATCGTTGGGGATTTGTTTTTTTTTTTTTATTTTATTCCTTTATTGCTATCCATATACAACTTTTTCCTATAGTGCTTTCAAATACCTTTGAATATCTTATCCTTGCCAAACATCTGTCCCTAGTACTACCTGTGTACTCTTTGACTGAAGCAATTTCATACAAACTGATGTTATATTCTGTGTTGCTGATGGGACTTTAGTCCAGGTGGAATCACAGAACCATTTAGGTTTTAAAAGATCTTAAAAATCAAGTCCAACCATTAACCTATGTATAAGTTTGATACAATTTCAATTTCACCCTCCCCCATTGAANGAGTCACTCCAAGACAACCTAATACTGTCAAGTTCACCACTAGATCATGTCCCTGAACTTCCCATTTACCCATAGTTTTTTTTAAAATACCTCTAGGGATGGTTACTCCTCCACTTTCCTGGGCAACTCATTCTAATGATTGACAAACCCTTCAGTAAAGAAGTTTCTCCTGATATCCAGCCAAACCTCTGCTGGTGCAGCTTGAGGCCTCTTCCTCTTGTCCTACTACTTTTTGCTTAGGAGATGAGACTGGCCCCCACCTTTGACCCAGTGGTCAATACTCTTCCTAGTTGCAGCAAAGGATACTGTTTGTCATTTTTGCTGTGAGGGTGCACTGCTGGCTCATGTTTAACTTAGTGTCCACCAGGACCACCAAGTCCTTTTCTGGGCATGAGCTTTACAGTCAGCCAGCCTGTGCCTTATGCTGGTATATGGTGTTACTCTTTACCAGGTGAAGGACTTGGCTCTTTCCCTTGTTGGACTTCATAAGGTTCCTTTCAGGTTCAACTTCTTCAACTTCAACTTCTTCAGCTTCAACTTCTCCAGGTTCAGATTTCCCCCCAGGTAGCAGCACAACCCTCTGGTGTGTCAGCTGCTCGTCCCAGACATCTGCAAACTTACCGAGTGTGTGCTCTGTCCCATCATCTAGATCATGACTGAAGATATTGAACACAATTGGACCTGGGGTACATCTCTGGTTTCTGGTGACTTATAAATGTGTGGTTCTTGCTGTCACTTGTGTGACTGCAATGCTATTTCAGGGCTTGCCGTCAGTTCATGTGCAGTAAGTAAAATGAGCTGCTGGGCAATTCCACATTGAGAAGGAGAAATTTCACATTGATCTTGGGTGCCAATATTTCTTGTTCCCAGATGTTTCAGGCAGTGTCCCCACTGCCATGTTTGTAGTAACAGGAGCTGGCTGAATTATATGATGTCACCCTTGAACTAACTCTTATGCTTTTATGAGATGCCTTGTACCATGAACAGCTTCCCAGTTGGTCACAACATGTTAAATGTTGTCTCAAAACACAAATTTCATGCATTGTGGACACATTTCACTATGTGTGTATGCATGTGTCTCCTGAAGATTACATAACATATCAATAATACATAAAACAGATTCCATTACTTATTTACACATTTTCTACATGACTACTTACCTTGTGTAAGCCATGAGTCTTTAAAGAGACAGTTTTACCAATTTAATGGGGTAAATTGATTTACTGCCTGTAAGAGCAAATTGTTTAGTATGAACCAGGCCCTTTTTTGCCTGGCCTCTGAAAATTTTCCCCCATGGAAAATAATGCTAGCTTTGAACTTTAATTTTGATAGCAGTTACTGGTAATGGTTAAGTTCTCATTCTGCATGCTTTTCAGTTGATATTTTGGCAGCCCTGGAGAGAAATTATCAGAGAAGACAATCGCCTACATTTGGTATACTCCACCTGAAAACTAGGTCTTTAATATTCAAAATTGGTGTGAAGATGCCTATTTCTGTAAATGATGAAATATGATAAAATGTGAACACTTAAATGTAAGTAGAATATATATATACTTCATACATAACTAGAGTATCATTTAGCAGACTCTCCTTTATGTATGTTACCATTTAGCTACTCTGCATATGTTAAAAAGTTGCACTGTCAGAGTACTATTGTGACAAAAAGTCATGTTGCTACCGAAGTGAATACACTTTGAAAACATGTCAGGTTTGATAACAAACTGTCACCAATCTATATATTTAAGATTTAAAATATACATTCAAAATGGAGTGTTTATTTGCATTTTGATATGAATAATAACATTGAAAAGTTGAGAATGAATTTATTTTATCATAGTGAATATTCGATAACTGAGAAATCTAATTTTTAAATTATATGTTAGAAGAGAGCAAAACATGTAGATATTCTTAAACTGTTAGATTTCATTCCTATCTACCACTAATAAATAAGGGTTTTTATACTTTTGGAACTCTGTATGGTATGCTAACACTGCCTTGTGATTAGATTTATTGCCTTTGGGAAAAAGCTTGAGTATAGGGTTCAGTAGATGTAATCAAATGTTTTCTTTTTTTAAATTTCTTTTTATGTGTGTGTATTTGTGTGATAGTGTTGCTTAGTCCATAGACCTAGACAAAATAGTTTCAAGTTTTTTGAATTGTAACATTTTCTTCCTTTTAATTCCAACTCCCTTGAAATCTATTGAAATATGCTGTAGCAAGAATTTCAAGTGAAAAAAAGAAATCAGGATTTTTTTCCAAAAGCTACAAATATGTTTATCAAGTTGTGGGTTACCAATTATGGAAGTAATTAGGTACTAAATACTAAGTTAAGAAAACATCTTTTTTTTCAGAGATTTTCTCCAGGACCTCTATAGCTCCCTACATTACCTTTCCAAACAAGTCTGAAACCACTACCTTTTACAAAATAATGTGCCTTGTCTTAATCTCTGAATAGAATAAATAATATCATTCATAATGTAGAAGTATCTGGGTACTTTGAAGCAAGATTTTGTCAAATTATATAAGCCTTCGAGTCATTGTCACTCCAATAAAAATGAGCTATGTTTTTTATCAGAGTATAACGTTCCATGATGTTGCATAATTCATTCACTAAACTACATTTTATATTGAGAGGAACCCGAAGGATCAAATGGATTGTGCAGCTGTATGAGATTTTATTCTAGAATAATAGTAAGCCAAACTGCTTCAAAAATGTGGAGCACCTCCAAAATGCGATTATTTGGAAACCCACTAGAAACTTAGAGAGGTTCCTGCTGCTGTTGAGTTGTTCAATCCTGTAGTAATGGCCTGGGCTGCTGAAAGTGGACAAGTTATGTATGGCACAGAGTCGTTTTTAATGTAGACAGCCCATTTACCTGCTCTTACCTTTGTCATAACTCTTTTTATATTGCAATTTCTTGTGATAGCTGTTCATTTAGGTTGCAGGAAGGCAAAATGTAGGCTTACCCATGGAAGTTCTGGTCATTCCCAAGGATTGGCAAATAAAAAAAAAAATGTGGTTCTATATATTCCTTTTTTCTGTAGGAAGAAAGAGCAACTTAGCTTACATGCCTGTGCCTTCAATGTTACAAGGAAAGGTCGACCAAAGAAAGTGCAGCACACCTCTGCATTTGTTATTTTAATGTTGAGTATAGTATTGTCACATGTCACGGGTAGGCATGCAATTCTGCATGCCTGGAGAGAGAAGAGGCAGCTGAGATGAGCAGAGAGCAAGTGTTGTACCTTTAGCCAGTGGTGAAGTAGCTAGATAACTCTCTACCAACTATGTTAGAATATGCAAACCTTCTGATGTGTATAAATGTCTATTCTGTAAACAATAAATTGTTACATTTCGGCACCTCTGAACACGCAGCACACGCGTGATTAATGTCGCTCTGGCCATCCCGACCGCGACAGTCACACTCTGCATTTTCTATTTATCCTTTTAAAGAATGGGAGATTAATTAATTCGAGAAGCTTAAATCTGGCCACACACTGTTCTTATACTTTTGTTGTTGTTAAGTACTTGACTTCTCTGTAAAGGCAGTAATGTGTTCTGTTTAAATTCTATTCAAAGTCCTAGAGCAAGCCCTTTTCTGTAAGTGCAGAAGCTGTTTCTTTCTTTTTGTAAATGGAGTTCTCTTCAGAATACACATTTTATAGGCATGAAAGGAGACAAGTAGAGCAGTAACTGTTGCCTTTATGAGTGCTTTTTCAGAACAGTGGTTTCATTAAACTATTACTGAAGTAGGGAAGAATTATTTTTTAACTTGTTTTCCCCCTGTAGCTCTTAAATTAAAGTTATAAATCATAGATAAAATACAAAGAACCTTCCTAATCTTCACCATGAAGTTCTTTAGAGGTTCAGTAATAGCTTACCTACTGGAGCATTTGCATAAGGCATGAAAACTCAGCCTCATGTCCTTGGTTTGCTTGAGCCACATCAAAGTTTAGCTTAGTCTTTTTACATGCCTAGGGGTTAGACAGGCCTTCTGTGTATTGATTCTTCTATACTATGCTGGGCTTGGAGGCCTTGAAAGGCACTTTTGAAGCTTACACTAGTGCATTTGTAGATATCTGGCAACATTATAGTCCCTCTTTCCTTTTTGTGTTTGTTACACTTACCATCTGGTGAATGAATTTTGATATACTTTTCCACTGTCCTTGGAAAAAGGTATTGGATGTGTCTTAGTCTCTTTGTGCCTAAGTTGGATATGCAGCCTTCAAAATATTCAACATTAATCTTGTCATCATGGTGAAAGTTTTCCATGCCTTATGATATAAACTGATGGGTCTTTAGCTGAACACATTCTCGTCTAGTGTGTATTACCTTCTTTGTGAGCATTGGAATGTGCTAGACATCATACAGAAAATTTAAAAAAAATTGAAGTGCCATTTAATTTTTTCCAAATGACAAGTATTTGCTTATTCTGTGCTTTCTCTCTTCTTGGAACAGTATGTTAATAAACTGATTTATGATTGTAGTTTAATGAAAATCTTAATTTCAATGACTCACTTCAAAAGTCCTTGCAAAAATCAGAAAGCCAAAGACATTGATCATTGTAACTTTATAAATCATTTAATTTCATTTTACACAGTGGAATCACAGATTTGCATGTACTGAAGCTCTTTTCGCCACATTTAATATCTTTCCTCTGTATACTTTTCTTCTCCTAAAGATTTACCATTTCGACAACTGCAAATCCTTAAGAGAAAAGATTACATTTACTGGAGATGAGCCACTGGGAGAATTTAAATAATTTGCTCATAACTACAAAGTGTAAAGGAGATTTGAGTTCTTCTTTTTGCCTTATTGTCAGTTTCTAATCACTGTGAGTACTCCCAGTAGAAATAAAAGGGCTTGGATTTCCTAATACATGAGAACACAGATTTTTACCACTAGTATTAATCATGTAAGCAGAGGTTAAAGACAAAACAGATGATGTAAAAGAATAGAGGGGAGGGGGATTTGGGGATATACATCCTGACATGACTTAGAAGATGTCAGAGCAAAACAGCTTTCAGCTCTGTTAACAATGATAACAAAGTTGATTCTGATCATTTCAAGCTGCCTGCTCACCCTGTGACAGCTATTTTAATAGAAGATCAGTTGTGTAGTGAGGGTCTGGGATTCTAAAATTATTCATGTGTTAGTGACCATGCAAATTAATACCATGAAGTGAGTAATAAATTATCATTATATCACAGCTCTTTTTCAGGATTACTTTGGCCGTCATTGTAGTAATGTATGAATTATTAATATACACGAATATATTCCAGTACAATAATAGTAAAGATAGATAGATGTGCTGTGGAAATCAATTTTATTTCCACAGGTAATACTGACATGCACTTTATTTACAATTGTAAATTTTAATTAAGGTGGAAGAAAGGGTAGATGAAGAAGAAATGTTGAAGCTGAAAGCCAGAGTTGAAGGAGAAATGGAATGTGGTGACAAATAAAGTGAAGACCACATGTGAGGCAGAAGTATTATAATAGGTGTTATGAAGTACAGCACAAAAAATGAGGTGATACAGTCAAACGATTTGGCATGTCTGAGACATGTCTCTGAACAAAAATGGCTCTAACAGGTAGGAAGGTACGAAAATGAACTAAAATTTGAGAAATTTAGGAACATGGTGTTTCTGTCTTTGTTCTCCTGATTGAAGGGAGAGTCTTTTGAGTTTCACTCCTCAGAAATTTGATTTAGGTGTTTTGTTGTCATGAAGTTACAAGTAGTTGATTCAACCAAGGATGTAAAAACCTTATTGAACTTCCTGAATTAGCTAATTTTAAGTGTCATTACTGAAACTCTTCCAAATGAACTCAGATTTTATTGCTCAACATATTAAAAATTAATAAATTCAGGAATCTGAAATTATAGGATGCTGCAAAAATGCCGGCTGCAGCAGGATGAAAGCATTACTGATCAAAGACAAAAATAAATGCAAGTAAATAGAAAGCTGATAAAGACAGGATTTTTTCTAGATGTCTGCATGAAATAAATAGAAATTACCTAGAAAAAAATCATTTAAATGCTCAAATAAATACATGAGGAAAAGAGAAGAATATCTTGCCAAAAGTTTCTAAGGTCAGGAATTGTGGTTGTATGTATCCAACTTTACTTATAAGTCAAGACACAAATAAATAAACATAGCTAAGTGCAACTTCTTTCTATGGGTTTGAGTTGACTAGCTTGTATGATGGTCTACTGTAAGTACAAATTACAAATTATCAACGAATGTTCTGCTTTTAGATTTTTCTTCTCTATTCTTTTGTATATGCAATATTGTATTACAATGCTAATTAGACAAGTGAAAAAATGCATGGTAATAAAAAGTACATTGTTAGGCACCAGTGTTGGAAGAGGTTAATTGAGAATAATTAATAAATATATAAATACCTTGTTTACAAGAAATTAAAATGTATGCTTCCATTTGTGGATTTCCATGGAAAAACAGTCTTGAAAAACAGGTTTGCTATACTCAGAATCAGAAACAGGTGTTTCAGAAACAAGAAATCTGTAACAGTTTTTCAGACTGATTCGTGTAGTCATGACCCTTTCTATATACACCTAAGTATGATTAACTTTACATATTTCACTCTGATGATAGAACGATTTATGACCATTGAAGCCCCTTTGTGACATGTAGAATGCATCCAGCTGTGAGACAAGTGCCATAATAAATAGCCAGTCAAGGAACTTGAACTTTTATCTCTTTCCTACAAGACCAAACTGCCACTGAAAAAGTAAGCTGGGTTGGTTTTGTGTGTGTGTGTTGTTATGTAGTTTGTTTTTGTTCTTTTTTCTTGTTTATTTATCGTTCAGGTATGGAGTTAGCCCTGGGAATATAACCGGAAATAGTTAATCTTTCTAAATATCTATTCTACAATGTAATACAGCTCAGTTACACTTTCCTGAATGATAAATTAAAAACACTGGAGTTCTAAACAAGCTGAAGGCTCCCCCTGCTGTTGTAGAACATTAGAAGATGAATCATCTCTTTGGATTTTGTATTTAAAAGAGAAGAAATTATCAAATGCTGTAAAGAAACATTGGTCAGAAAATATTTACTTCACTGATGACATTTTCAGCTGATGAAAGGAAGAAGCTAATGTGTTTGCACTAGTATTAAATTACTGTGAGAATCATGACAGAAAGAAATAAGTTCTTTCAGTCAAACCAAATGAGGAAAAATTGTTAACCACAAAAATCCCCTTTTTAATTGCACCACTTAACATAGGGAGGAATATTCAAGGTATTTGAGTCATTTATCATTAAGGTTATACATTTGTTCTGGTTAAGATCAATTGGAAACTTCTGAAGATTACACTTTCGAGAATTATGGGTGGTTTATTGTAGCACTACTGTATTCTGTAAATGGTGCTTGGACACAACACGAATTAAGGTAAGTGCCTCCCTGTCTTCCCTACTGTGTCAAAGCAAAACATGTACACATATAGGACAGATGCCTTTATACCACTCTGCATATGAACAATGTGCTCCTGTTATCCATAAAATCCAAAAATCAGTTGGTGGAGGGGTACATACAACTAAAGAACCTACTTTTGAGAATTGATTTAAGTAGAATATCGACAATATTTTGCAATACATTATGTAAAGAGCATGCTGTGCTCAGATCGTGTTGCAAATTCCAGTGGTGTAACAGAACACAAACCAGAGAAATTGCATTGATGGGAATGAAGGGAAGTGCCTGAATAGCGTCCACACAGAAGAACCAAACTGGATCTTTAATTCTTTTTCCTATTTCCTGAATTGTGCTTCTGATATCTTTGACAGAGGGAGTAGCATCACAATTCTCACTTTTCCTGTGTTTATTCTCCTTGGAGTGCTGATCAAACATCGCTGTCTTGAAATATGCCAGCCAAATATTTAACAGGATAACAGGATATTCATATAACATATTACAGGATATTCAGATCTGTTTAGTTCTCAAATTGCATCATCTACAGCTATGTTTGTCTTTTTAGCAGGTTGACCATGGCTAGTTGCTAGATACCCTCACAGATGCACTCTTATTACTCGTCCTCACCAGGACAGGGGGAGAAAAAAAGATGGAAAAGCCTGTGGATGAAGACAAAGATAGGCAGATCACTGACCCGTTACTGTCATATGCAAAGCAGACTCCACTTGGTCAAGTTAATTTAATTTATTGCCTACTAAAAATAAGAATAGGATGGTGAAAGAGAAAAAAATCCTTAAACACCTGTCCACTCTTCTTCCCAGCTTCACCTTCACCACTCCTGACTCTTTTATCTCCTTCGCTCCAAGGCACACTGTGATGGGAAAAGGGGGGCTGTGGTCAGTTCGTAACAGCTCTTCTCGGTTGCTCCTGCCTCCTCACACTTTTCCCTGGTCCAGCATGAGGCCTCTCCGAAGGCTGCAGTGCTTCAGGATAAACCTGCTCCACTGCAGATTTTCCACAGTCTTCAGTCTTTCAGGAAATATCCACCTTCTGTGGTGTGGAGCCTTCCCACAGTGTGCAGGGGAACACCTGGCCCATTGGGGTCCCTGCTGGAGCCTCAGGGCCATCCCTGCCGGGGTCTCTCCTCCCTCCTCCCACTCTGTCCTCGGGGCTATAGGGCTGTTTCTCACACGGTTCCCCTCGCTCAGCCCTGGCTCCGTTCTGCCCTCCCTTGCCCAGGCTTTCCACGGGGCTCTCTCTGGAAGATCACCTTTAAGCCCAACAATTAATGCAGCACCGTAAAAAACAACACTAAACCATGTCCTTAAGTGTCACATCTACACAGTTTTTGGATGCTGACTCCACCACTTCCCTGGCAAGTCTGTTCCAATGCTTCACAACCCTTTCAGTGCAGGGGTAAAATTATTATAAGGGGGAATGGAGTCAGGTAACAGGGAGAATTTTCAAGGGAGTGGTTGAAAATATAGTCATGTTTATACTGAATAGAGATAAGCAGCTCATTATTGTTCCAGAAGGTCAAGGTTGGATTCGGTTGTTTCTGTAAAGACTGAATAGTGGGCTGTCCTTCCTCACTTCTGTCTGAGAGCACTTCATTTGCTTCAAAGATAAATCAGCTAAAAACACATAAAAATATAAATCCAAGCAAAAACTCATTGTTTTTACTTAGAAGCTGACAATGTAGGGTGCTAGAGAGAGTCACCAGTCTGTGGGTCAAGTGATTTAACAGCAAAATTGATTCAGCTTAGGCTAAGACTTGTCTGCCGGCTCAGGATAAGGGAAAATAAGACCTCGTTAGTACAGCTAAAAATCAAATTATGCAGATACCAATTTGTTAGTTGTTTTTGTTTTTAAAATTATTGGTATCATAATATAAGCTCTGTAAATTCTTATTTAAAAAAATTGTAACTTCTAGTAACTAGACCTTAGTAAAACAAAATTCTTTTCTGTATAGAGTAGAAGACAGATGAAAATTAAAAATTATTTCTGCATCTAATTTATTTTTCGCAAAATTTAGCTTAAATTCACTTTGGCAAGTTAAGAATTTACTCAGTTTGGGATTTCTTCTGCCACCTGTTGACCCTTTTATTCTTGCAGCTTTTGAAATTATATATGAACAGAGATGAACTAAGAGCAAATTAGAGTTAGCATTTTGATGGATATGCAAGAGAAGAAGAATGGAACACTACCTTTCATCATAGAAAAATAAAATTCTCTCAAATGGCAACAGAGTGACATGACGAATAGTTTATATAGAAGTTATTTAAAAATACCATTTAAAGATACATGCCTGTAGGAGCAGGAACTCCTATAGGAGCTCTACTCCTGTCTCTGACACGTTGATCGAAAGGATGAGAGAGAAAACCTATCAATCATATCACCATTACTTCTGCTTTGGAAATAATCAGTGCTTAGTTTACCATCTGAAAGGTAAATGTGACACATACTGACTAGGGGGCTGCTAATAAAAATCAAGTAATATCTATGGAGTTCCCAAAATACAGGAGGAATTGACAAGAAAATTATGCAAATATCTAAGATTTCAGCTGATGAAAATCAGCATTAGGTCCTAACTGACTATATGAAGATATTTCAAGTTTTGGTGGTTTGGGATGAGTACCTATAAAGATTAGAACATATTCCTTGTCTGACAAGGGTTGCCAAGTGTAATTTCAGACCTAGCAGATCAGATACTTTTCCTTTGTTTTTTTTTTTTTTTGTTTTGTTTTTTTAATATAATTTTGTGATTTTTACTGTTTAATTTGAATTATGTTTTGGGGGAAGGGCTGACTCTTTTTTAGCTATGCACAAAACCAGAAAATGCACTGTGCAACTACATTGGTAGAGATGCAGCTTGGTCTGAAGGGTGATAAAATAGCACAGCATTTGAGAATCTGCCACTGAATTGTTTTGGATGATTTTTTTTGCTAACTGTGGACAATGTCAATATGTCTCTATCACAACTGACACTACATTAGAAAAGTACTTGTTTCCTTTCTTTTCCAGAATATTAAATACCTCTGCACCATTTCAACACATAATGAGAATAAGTATGTTCCTACTGATAAAATGTTATGTTGAAATTCAGGAGGCCTAGGTTTTATTGCTGACTGCCAGTGCTCTTAAAAAATATAATTCAATGTTCCAGCTTCTGATGTGCTAGTAAACTTTATAAATAATGAAGTATTACTGTAATTCTGTTTCCTTGGATTAAAACTGAGTTTCTTGGTCACTCATTATTTTTCTTTTTCCATTTGTGCATGCTTAAAGTATGCCTAAACAACTCATTGTACTAATTCCTACAAGTATTTTTAAGGTATCCTAAAAATACCCCAGCATATCCTTGGAAATAAAAAATGTAACTTTTTTTGGAGCTCTTGAACTCCTAGCAACAGCAAATTTTTGAATGGTACCAGTGACTCTGATATTGTGGCATTGTCATGGTTTATTTTATGGAAAACTTTTTCCCCTTTTGTTCACAAGCCCGGCAGTGCCCAGCGGTCCCCGTGCTGTGGGGCTCAGTGCTGCTCACTGCACCTGCGGCTCCGTGCTGCCACCGGCCGCTGCTGCCTGCACTTGCTGTCCCCCCCGCGGCGTGGGGCGAGCTGTTCTGTTCTGCACACCATGGCATGCGGCGCGGTGCTGGCAAGTGGTGGCTCACTCACCATCCCGCAGCACTCGGGAGTGCTGTGGCCGCAGAGCAGGTCCCGCTGCCACTGTGTTGGTGGGGCGGTGGGGTGTCCAGGTTGGGGGAGGGCAGTCACCATGTTTGGACTGGAGCACATGGCAAAAAANGCTGCACTGGTTCGAGGGGTCCACTCCCCTTTCCCA
>WEIV01028707.1:6266-35740 GCA_013390005.1 Calyptomena viridis
TGAAAATTCCCGCGGGCCTGATTCTGAAAAGCATTTAGATACCTGGATATGCAGGTCACTACTACAGGGTTTACCAAGATAAATTAGAAACAATTAATGCCTCTTAGTTTGGGTGATCCAAACATCGAATGTCACTTTGGCAATGGAGGTTCCCATATTCAAACATTGAAATAATGTAAAAAACATTGTCTTCTATAGCAAACTCGCTGAGTTATTTTTTTTCACTTTTGTGGCTAAGAACTTCGTTTTGGCATCTTTGCTTCCATTCGTGTCTTCAGAATACTTTGTCTATTTTTGTTAATACGAGTGCATAAGGCCAGGTTACTTACTTATAATAGGTGCATGTCACAGCCAAAGAAACAAGTTTCTAAACAGAGGAACAGAAAAGGGGAAAGGAAGTTACCCTGCAACTTATATTTCCTGTGTATGATGCCACTCCAACTGGTAAAATGACCATATACTGGAATATCTCGAGAGGAAATCAATCATGGACTTTTACATTCCTCCAGTTTCCTTTATTAGTTATCTTGACAACCTTAATTCATCTTGTTATCATTAAATGGTAGTACTTCAAGGGTCGAACAGAGAAAAAGTTGCATGTTTAGCTACCACTTATTGACATAATTATAATAATTAATAAATATATATCTCTCCTACAGCATAATGGGTCTCAGAGATTACTATCACCTAGAATGACCTCTTAGACATCACAGACCATTAATTTTCATGGATATATTCCAGTATTAAAAGCTACAACTCATGCTTGACAATTTGCAGTTGGCTGTAGGCCAATAAAAAATGTCTAATTTAGATGAAGACATAAGGAGATGAAGAATTCACCACATTATCTTGTTCTAGCAGTTAATCATTTACTGTGTCTCATTCTTCACTTGAATTTGTCTGGCTTAATAATTCTTCCACTCAGTCCTCAGTATGACTTAGTCTGCTCAGAGCCCTTTCCTGCTAGTATTTTATGCCTCCAACAGTACCAATTCATTAATCAAGCCATAAATCAAGTCATCTCCTTTTCAGTAAGTCAGACAGGTTTAGTACTGTAAAGTTTCTACAATAAGGCACTTTCTTTAGATCTTGAATAATTACCAAACTTTTTTTGCACCTTCTCCAGCTTTTCAACAACCTTTGAAAATAAATATCCTGCATATGATTAGTCTCATGAGTATCACAAAGGGAAGAAAAGCAACCTGGTACTTCTACCCCCTATTCCCATGTTTATGCAGTCAAGGATTGAATTCACCCTTTTTACCACAGTATCTCACTGGAGTGAAACTGCTCCACACTCTGACGACCCTGGTCCTTTTCAGAGCACTGTTTTCCAGGGTAGAGTTTCTGATTACACATCTCCTAATCTCCTATCTAGTTCCCACATGCATAACTTTGCATTTGGCTGGAGTAAAAGGCTTTTTGCTTGAATGTGTCTGATCTGCTAGCTGATCCAGCCTGCCCTATATAAATGCTTTCCCCTCATCATTGCCATTCCACCAGGCTTCCTAATAGCTGCATATTTTATCAGCAGTGAGTTTCTATTTACCTCTAGGGCAATAGTGGAAATGCTGAATACTGAACCTAAACACTCCTTCCATGGCTTTTGCAAAGCACAGGTGACATGGCTTTATTCTGTTCTGTGTGCAGCAGACAAAATTGGCTGGATTCTTTTTCCTATTCTTCAACCATCCTGTGTCCTGTGTGGGAGCCATTCACTCCCACTGGTACAAATGTCCAGTGTTGCTCCGGATCCTGATCTGGTGACAAAACAACTTAAGAAATAAAACCAAGCAGAATTCACAACCCATACATGTATTCACTCCTGTCTAGTGAGGATTCTCTGTTGATTACCATGTTATCTCCTCATCGAACCACATAAGGTAGGGCTAGAAAGAACTTCAAGAGCATCTCTAGTCATCTTCCTGCTCATGGCCCGGATGCCTAAATTATTCTTGCTTTTTTGGGGTTGGTTGGTATTTTCTTTTTTCAAGATTATTGTGATGCTTTGAAGTACATCCCTAAATTTTCTTATTCTTTGTCAAAGAATTCTCTTTCAGTTAGTATGTTTTTTTCCATGAAATGCTGTTAGCCTTGCGGGTGCACATCTATTGCGATCGTTGACTTTGCCATTTTTTTAATATTGCCACAGAACAGGCTCTCCTTTAGTATTCTGCTATTTCCGGATTTATGAAATATCAGTATCAGCAAGTTAGAGATCAGTTAAATAAGCTGTATTAGTATTCCCATGTAAGCCATCCTTAATCAGGCCTGCTGATTTTAAAATATTTACCCCCAGTACATACTTTACATTCCTCCCAGTCACTAATAGAGTGGAAAATTTTTCATCAGACCATGTGATACAAGCACATCATCTTTCTTCTTTTCAAATGCATAACAGAAATATGTCTGGAATATTTCCCTTTTCTGCAACATTATCATTTCATCATCTGCATCAAGCAGCAGCTTGATGTACCCTTGTTAAGACTTCTGTTGTTCTTAATATACTCTTATTTTATTGTCTTAAGGCCTGCCAGCCAATGATTTTCCAGTGTTGTCTTTTTTATTTTGTCTATTTTTATATTCTATAACTTCTAATTTACATTGATTGCTAAATATTTCCCATTTTATCCATTTGCTATGTAGGCTTTTTATTTTCTAACTGTGCCTTCACTTCATACATTGATCCAGGATGGGATTTTAAACAATATTGTTCTCTATTATGCTTATGAAATTGGGACTTTTTAAAAATCCAGTGACTCTTAAATAGCTTTCAGTTATCTGCCATATTTTTCTGCCTGAGTTTCAATTTCTCAGTTTTGATGTGTTTTGTCCTGATCTCTAATCTGATTCAGTGGTCTCTGAGAGACTCTTCTTCCACAATGGTCTCTTTTGTTTTGTTCTTATTTAGTACATTAAGCCATCAAAGCACCTGTGGGTCTGAGTTACTAATAATTCAGAAATACTCAAAGGTTGTACTTAAGAGAGAGCACATCCTCTTTATGTTCTCTCCTTGTACTCCTCTTTTATTCACTTTTTCATTGTAGACAAACTAAACTAACTTATTTTGCTCTATAAATTATTGCAGCATTTTTCAGAATGCCGTTCAATTAATTTTCTTCTTAACAATGAATATATGAGTGTCTTTTTTTCGTAAGAACTAACATCAATTAATACTCTTTTTAACAATTAATATAGCAGTTATACAACAGTTTCACTAGAAGCAGAGTCCTTTTGGAGTGTTCACTGGATACATGAGCTGATATTTCACTGTTACTTTATTTTTATTATGTCACTTTCAGAATGCATTACTTAGGAATATTTTTCCCATTTAACCAGATAGCCTCAGTCCCAGAGAAGTTCATCACACAGGATTGAAGATAATATCCAGAAACCTGGACAAGCAGCCACTGATACCATCTATTTCAGCTGCCATTTACATGCATACGATGAAGAACACATTGAAGTGATACACAGGGAGATTGCTGCACTATTTTAAAAGGTAGTTTTTCCCTTCCCTTTCCTTCCTTTGCTTTCAGATCTTGTCACTGTCCCGGTAGCAATCCCACAATAAACACATAATCCCAACGAATGTCAGCAGGTCAGGAGGGGTAGGAGCCAAATGGTCACAAATCTTTTTGATTACAAGAGTCACATGCTAAAGACTGTCTCTCCCTACAGATATGCTAAATAAATAATTACTTCATCCAATATTCATCTGTAGTTTATACGGTAAAGCTCCCCATCAATAGGCACCGCCCCAGCATTGACTCCATAGGGATGCCCATGATATTGTCTAAAGAGTGAGTTTTCATTCTGGAAAGTTATTAAGGAGACTTTTGTGAAGAATTTAACAAGATTAAGTAAATCCTGTAGAACGTTTAGTTCATAATATGTCCAAAAGAAATGAGATTTTCTGTTATATTGTAATCTGCAATTATCAGATATTTTACACTGATTATGAATCTATCTTAACAATATTCAGTCCAGTGATCTTTAAACCCATAGTTGGTAGGACATTTTATTCCAGAAGATCTCACTTTCAATGCTCTAGATACCAAATAATCCTAGTCATCCTGCAAAAATTCCAGTTATAACTACTAGTGTAGTTATAACTACATATTACTAGTGTAACTGATGCTGGTCATGAGAAGTCAACTGCAGAAATATAAGCATAGAACCAGTTCAAGTGAGCTGAACATGAGCAAAGGTCCTGATACACCTTTGAGGTCCCCAGGTGTGAAAGACATCTGCAAAATTAGTTGTGACTCTTCATCTATGGACTGATCCAGTTCTTAACAGTCATACTGTAATTCCCTGATTACTCAGTCGTGAGAACTGGACATTTCTGGATGATGATGCACTCCATCCTAAAGAGATTAAACAAGTTCCCCTGCCCTCAGTGATGATAGACTGAGCCAGATGAGTAGTGCAGGCCCATTTCTTGACTCCTGAGTACCTGGTGTCAGGCAAAATAATCCAAGACTGATGGTCAAACTACGTACATTCTATTTCATGACCTCCTGACTAACTACATGAGACAGATCCTAAACTGGTCAAATGAGAGTCAGAAAGAAGCCCAAATTAGACTCTGATGCATAAGTAAATCTCACTTTCATAACTTGGCCTCTATCTATGCCATCAAATGCTTTCAGAAGGTTTTTTTTCATAGTTGTCTTTGCAAATGGGAACTAAATGCCCTCTTTTATATCCTTCCAAAGGAAAAAATACCAGCTAATAGAGGAGGAATTTGAGAGTGTCAGGACTGAGTTTCACTTCTTCAGAAAAAAAATCCATAGTTGCTTTTTGGTTCAAAGCCATTTTAAATTTTGTTGTAACATGCTATTAGGCAGAAATATTCTATCATAGTTTAACACAGCCAAAGATATCGCTTATAAAATCCATTTGTAGTCAGCTACATTTTCAGTAGGCTTTTTTCTTAAGGGATATCTATCCTAAAACAAGCAATTAAGAATTCTTTATTAGCCAGACTTCACCACCAATTGATGTTCTTCTCAAGCCCTCAGTAAGACCAGAGGACAAAGAAATAGTACATGTTCCCCAAATAAGCTGTTTCTCTAGCATAATCCCAGACATGAGCCAGCACTTCTAACTGTATTGCACTGACTATAAAACATTTATGTGCTCATAATTCTGTGAGCATTTAGCTGTTACTTACTAGCAAACGTCACTGCACTACAAATAAAACTTGAATAAACTAGGAAATCACAAACCCTGCTTATTTTCCCTTACAGTAAAACAGGTCTATTATCTTTCTCCCAATTTTACATATTCTGTATTCTCACTGCTCTTGCCCCATGATCAGGATAAGGAAAAATAACCAAAGCTTATTACCAGGTGGGCATCTCAGCAGTCAACACTTTCTGGCAAAGCAACTTCACTAGATTTGTGCTAATTATTTTTTTTTAGGGCAGGTTTGAGTCACTGTAAATTGGATTGGTCTTGATCCTGTAATATCCAGCAAAGCTTCATTTTTCAGATCCCAGTGCCCACAAAATCCTGGAGTCAGGGACTGGAAGTTGTTGAGATAATTTCAACACGTTTTGGTCTTTCAAACTCAATGAGTGCACACATGAAGCATACATCAGTGTGTCTCTTGACCTCCTGCTCCATGGGGATGCACAGAGCTCTGCAGAACTACTATGCTTTCCAAAAGATCATGTGCTTAGCCAGCTCTGGAGTCTGAATAAGGGCTAACTGATGGAGGACAACTTCTTCTGGATGTCCCAAGAAGGTAAGTTAACTTTAAAATTGTCTAAAACTGATGTACACACAACCACTGAAAAGGTGCAGCCAGAGGAGTTAATGTCCAAGCTGCCCCCACCTGCTGACAGCAGTCCTGTAACCCCAGCTGGCAACTCCAAGGTGGAGCAGGCATTTCTGGGCTTCCTGTGTCCCTTGGTTGTGACCCATGAATACTGACACTAACATCCAGCTCCCTTTTTTCTGAGAGAGTAAAAAATGGCGCCGTCATGTTCCCTGAGGCCGGCGGATAATTGTATAAAAATTAGAGCAACTGGATATGCCCTGAGTATTGCACAAGCAAACCAGGCATCCCCACGGAACAATACACCCAGTAGCCCTATATTTCGCTGTTTGTGTTGATCTTCTCCCACCTGCTGGATGACAGAGGGAGAGAAAATTATCTGCAGAAAGTTTTTCTTACAGCATCAGAGCAGCTCTGTGTGGCTTTTGTTCATGCTGATATCTGAGTATCCAAAGGTAACAAAAAAAATAGCAAGTTCACTGACAGGAGCTAATACAGATTTCTCAATGTCACTGAATAATTTCTGACAATCTTATCTGGAAGAAACCTCCACCAGCTAGCCCTTATTCAGACTCCAGAGCTGGCTAAGCACATGGTCTTTTGGCTCTATCACCTGAGGAAAGCATAGTAGTTCTGCAGAGCTCTGTGCATCCCCGTGGAGCAGGAGGTCAAGAGACACACTGATGTATGCTTCATGTGTGCACTCACTGAGTTTGAAAGACCAAAACGTGTTGAAATTATCTCAACAACTTCCAGTCCCTGACTCCAGGATTTTGTGGGCACTGGGATCTGAAAAATGAAGCTTTGCTGGATATTCTATTACAGGATCAAGACCAATCCAATTTACAGTGACTCAAACCTGCAGCCTTAGGTTTATCTCACCAAAGTTTTTTGAGGAAAGTTTTTTTTTGCATGTTGTTTTATACTTACCTATAGTGGTTGGAATGTGTCATATGATAGTGGCATCAAACCCATTTCAAAAATGTTTGTTTTGTTCACTTTAAAAGATACAAAGACTTCTTTTAAAGTATGTGAACACATTGGTTGCACAACTTCACAATGTCAAAAATGAAATATTAGAACTCAAAGCAAACTGTTTGGGGTCATAATACAGTCTTCATTATTGTGAATAATGTTGTCATCGGGAGTAAATTTGGGAGGTGGAAATTAGCTCAAAGTTTCAAGGATAGTAAGTGAAACAGATTGTAACAAGCTTTCTTGAAAGGATGAAAAGAAAAATAGCACGGCCTTGTCTT
Source organism: Calyptomena viridis (assembly GCA_013390005.1). Lineage (NCBI taxonomy): Eukaryota > Metazoa > Chordata > Aves > Passeriformes > Eurylaimidae > Calyptomena > Calyptomena viridis. The sequence continues at coordinate 13,311 of WEIV01028707.1, forward strand.
TCTGTGTATCATCAGACTGCGCTAGGAAAGAAAGGGACTATCCTGTGAGGAAAATATTTCTAAAGGCCAAAAGCAAAACCTCACGTTTGAATGATCATCATTAGCCATTAGCATTTATGGTGAGCAGAGCTGCATGTGTCATCTGGTACATTTTTTATTCTAGGGAGGTACATGGGTCTTGATGCTTTCTACACGTGGTTTTCTGGGTCTGCATTAAATAAAATAAATAAATAAAGATACCAGCCCAATATGTTCAGGTGGTCAGACTGTTATGTCAATATTTGTAAGGTTTCAGTGTGAGGTCTGTTATTATTTTTTCTTTGATGTTTGTGTGCCTGTCCATATGTTCATAAACAGTTCCTAACAGTGGATCAATTAAGCAGTCCTACAACTGATGGTGGAAGTTTTGTCATCAGAAAATACACTGATGTTGCAGCGAGACATGAAAGGGCAGCTGTTTGAACTATAGGGTCAGGTATGCCAAAACCTTGCTTCTTTTTGAAGAGTTGTCTAGTCTTAAACAGAGCTATTTTTGGTACTAAAAGTTTTGGGAGGTTTTGGAAGTATTGATGCAAATGCAGAAGATGGCTTATTTGTATGTGTGAGTTGCTCTAGGATACACATTTTTCTCTCCAGCTGGGTGTCTAATTGAAAGGAATTATACCACCTGACCACTTATGCTTAGGTTTTATGTCTAGCATGCACAATTTGTGTTGAATTTATGGCACTGCTGAATTTTCCTGAACTTCTTACAGCAGTTTTGTGTGCTTACACTGGGCTATGTTTGGTTATTAGTTTTTAGTTTCTTGAGTGTCACTTACACAGAGTGGCTCAGGTTTAACATACAGGGCCACTTTCCATTTAAAAAACAAAATCAAACTTCACAGAAAGAGGCTTAAACTGCATTAGGCTTGATATGAAATGCTCCCCACCTCTGTAGCCCCAGAATAGAAGGAGCTTAGTATTCTGAGAGTGGTACAAAGTGGTATTCTTTAACAGTAGCTAATTAGGATGGGATTTCATGTTGCTAAGAGCTAAGTCTTTGGTATGCAACAGAGCCAAACAGCAAGGGCAAAGTGTAACTATTTAAGGCTGAAGTTTGCTATTTAAAGGAAAATGTTCATCCTTGCCCAAGCGTTAGTTGCAATCAGGAAAGTGTTTTTGTTCCAATGACAAGATGACAGGCTGTCATGATTCCACCTAGTTAGTCCAGATCAAATGTGCTCAGGATATAAGACAAGAGACAATTTTTTCCAACCTGCCAGCATCAAAAGCACCATCTGTGATTGATTTCATGATAATAGTGTAAGCAGCTACTGGAAATTAAGGGCAGTTCCCACAGATTTCGGTCTCTGTGAGGAATTAATACGAACTTTCAGGAGTATCATAGCTGCTGTTTTCCAAACTGTGCTGTCTCTTCTGCAGAGGTGTAAGACATGACCCAGTCATAAATCCACATGAGCCTAACCTCGTGCAAGCGGGAGGATGCTGCTCAAACCTGTGCAGGAGAACTAGTGGAAGATGTCCTGAGTCCTCTCTCCTTTTATGCCTACATGGCTACAGTTCATAGAGTACTTTTTATGACAGCAGGCTTGCCTTAAACAGAAATCTAGTCAATCTAAGCCCAGATAGAAAACTGTGGGCACTGATTTCAGACAAGACTTATAGAAATCTGGAGTCAGTATTCTGCATTTCTGTATGGCTGCAGAGTGCTTTGCAGAGGGAATGTAAAGTAGCAGTACAGGCTCAAAAGTTCTTCTAGATTTGAAAGCAAAAGCAACCCTTCCTTGCAGTAATGGTGACATTACTTTTGCTTATTAGAAGAATGACATTATAATTTTTGTCTAATACAAATATATTTTGTTAAAGTTCTTCATTTATAAAAGGTCTAATATAAAGCTTTTTATTTCTGTGATGTCTTCTGAGAACCTATATAATCTTTGGGCAAATACAAACGGTAATGACCCACGTCAATTTGCACTTAGAAGAAAAAACTGAAGGCTGAGAGGAGATAAGTGGCTTGTACAGAAACATCAGGCTTGAATTTTGACCTGTTGTAAGAGTGGAAGTGGGTCTAGCTTTCACAAAAATTGGGAAAAAAAAGAGTCTTAGGGTGCTTTGCAGATTGGCACCAAAGAGAAAATTACTCTTTGAACTAGTGCCTGAACCGAACATAGCTAATGTGTACAATCATTGACTTGGGAACACCTTTTCCACTCCCCTACAAAGTCTCATGTTTGTCTGGTAAAACAATCCAATGCTTATCTGCTTTTTAGGAATAATGACCCAGGTGCCCACTAAATAGGGATTATATGTTAGCATGTGCATGTCTCAGAGACATGGTTTGCGCTAAGTCTTAGCACCCCTCCAACAGAGAGCCCATAACAAATTATGGCCATTCATACTCCCTTTCTTCTCAGAGCTTTACCCCCATGATGCTCCTTAGGAACGGCCTGGGTGCTCGTCTGATCTAAGGTTTCTACTTACTACAGACGAAGAAAGATCTCTATTAGCTGTAGTTAGTAGAGGTTGTCAGAAGGCAATGCCTAACTTTCCCACTGGGAAGTTTGTTTCCCTGGTAAGGCAGAAACCAGCCAAAAGCATTGCCCACTCTCAGGACCCCCGGTTTTTGGGGGTCTCCTCGGTAGAGCAAAAAGCCTCGAGTAAAACACGGCGCGACCCGCCCGCCGTGCCGCCTGCAGACACCAGGGGGCGCCGGCGCACAGCGCCCGGGCTCGTGGGGACACAGCACTTGTGCGTTTGTGGCTGCAGGGCTAGAGCCGCTTTGCAGCTATGCATATAGTATGCAAAGGTACTGTATTACACATAGGTGCAAACACAGATATATTATCAGTATATCTTATAATAACTACAAATGTAAAGGCACTGCTGGCCAAAAGAAAACCCCAAAAGGGAAAGGTTGAATAGAACCCCCCCGTTTAGATACCTATAGCAAGCCCCTGCCTGTAGGACTGCGGTGCCCATGCCTGCCTCGGGAAGGCGGCTGTGCAGCCAGGCGTGGCTGAGGTCTCTCTTGTGCGGAGGGGGCCCACGGCATCCACTGCTCCCCTCAGTGGCTCCCCCGATGAGGTTCCTGTGCTTCTTGTTCTCCTCCTCCTTCTGGTCCACAAAGAAATACCCGGAGTTTCATTCACCTGCTATGAATGAAACTGCCATCATGACGGCCAAGTGCAAATCCCAGTCCTTCTCAACTGGGGTTTCATTAATGGCTGGAGAACTTGCACTTCACAGCCAACTGAGCATTTGTAGGCTGTGTTCTGACCTCCTACTGTGTGCAGTTAACACTAATTAAACAAATTAAAAAATTACCCATGACATCCTCTGCAGAACTGAGTTTTGTGTTGGAGCTGCTCGAGCTGTCATAATTAGCTGAAAGTCTAGTGCTGCATCCTGGCGTGGGCTTCTGAGGGTGCAAGGAGACACAGTGCTCCTTTACACCAGGACTGTGGTTACAGAGCTGCCTAAGAGCAGGGGAGGCAATCACGGACAGAGGGAGAGACCAGGCAATGACCTCAACTTCAAGAAGCTCCTTTGCAGACTCACAGGACTCTGGGCAAGGGAACACAGCATGAGGAAATGGGTGCGAGTCCGTACCTCACAGCAGTCAGCGCAATGAAATCCAAGAACAATTGAAACCTACAGTTAAGGTGCCATTTCTCTTACAAGGATTTCTACCTTGGGCAGTGCATAAGGTGAAAGACAAGTTCTAGATCAATCCCTGAGCATCCCAGGCAGTGCTCATTGATAGGAAATTACAAAATTTAAAAAAAAAAAAGTAAACTTAAGATAACATTTTCAAACTTGGCACCTTTTCCAGGTCACGCTGTTGCAGGCACCCTGAGACCGGTTTTCAGAGATACCCAACCCTTGAATTTCCCAGCACCTTTGAAACCAAGCCAAGACCATTTTGCTCAGAGTTGAAGGCACACAAAATTAGGTTTCCTTTTTAAGATGCATGCTGGCTGTGTTCGAAAGCCATATTATCCTTTATAACTTTTACCCCTTCCCTCCTCCAGAATTTTCTGGAAACTGTAAACTGCGTCACAAAAATGATGCATATCAGAAAAGCCACAGAGATGCCCCAGGTGCCCATGCCAAAGTTCTTGGATCAGCACCCAAACAGAGGGCAAGCTGGGATCTACTTTGCTCTTTACTGAGAGTATTTATTTAACAATTCTGGATATTGTATTTCCCCCCAGCCAGCAACTCTTTTCACAGCTCTACTGAGGATCAAACATGAATTCACTTCCCACCATCTCTTGTGGTCTGAGTTTTTGTGCTGAGCAGCTATTTGCAGTGATGGGTGGATGCAGAACTGTAATGAACAAGAGCAGTAATAGGGGTCTATGCTGTACCATGGAGCTCCTCTGGTGACCTGCAGGAGGTACTATTGCCTCCTCAGCGCTCACTCCTAATAAATGTGCTCAGACAGATGACATTTAAGAACTGGGCTGAGATGATCAGTCTGTCCATACAGCTGTCTCTGTTGATGCTTGTCAGAGGGTAGCTGACCAAAGGATATTTCTTTTAGTTGGCTTGAATTCAAACCAGTAATCTATAGTCAGTGCCCTGCTCCCCATGTTGTTTTGATTTCTTTCTCTAGTGTGGCTTTTTGCACTATGCTTCCAGAGACAGCTCTGTAAATAGGTGTTTGCCTGGCATTCCACAGGATACCTGGGGAAGCAAAATTATCATAAGCTGCTGTCTACTTTGCCTGAGCTTCCCTCTCCCTGGAAAGGAAAAGACCTGTTGCTTCCATTCAAGGAAGGGCTGAGGGATATGGACTCCCCCTTGCAGCAGGAGAACTGTGGCCATTCCTCACATCACCAGAGCTGCCAGAGCCATAGGTGCAACTCTCCTGGGCTCTTCACAATTCCTTCCAGCACCTTGTCACAGCTCCGCCACTCTCTTTCTATGCCTCCTTTTCCTCGGCATGAACAGCCAGGCCTCTCATCCTTAGAGCAGCAACATTCAGTTTTGTGAGTGCTGTTGAGCCGCTCTGTCTGTGTGGTTGCAGCATCTCGGCCTGACACAGTTTACCTGTGACATACATCATGTCCAGCACCAGTTGCACAGCAGTTACCGCTGTAGGTTATGGACTCAGAAACAAATTCAAAGCATGCTGTGGAATGTGGGAACCTTTTGGGCTGCATACCAGCCAATGTCAGACACAAAAAGACCACACAAAACAAACACACTTGCAAGGACTGTTTTCCTTCTCTTGGGAAGCTTGAAGACTCCCACATGCTGTCCTCCTTTATTCTCTACTCTGAAACAGGAATTGAACAGGCACACATCAGCATGCTCATAACAACACCAAATTGGCTTTTTAAGATCCAATTGTCTAATCTAAGATCTAGGTAAATCTATGAGAATACAAGCATTAGAAAACATTAATTATTGTGAGAGATGTTATATCTGTGTATTTTTATAGAAGAGAAAGTTAAGTTTTTTATCGCAGGCTGCTTTAATGATAGCTGATGGATTCTTAATCTATTGGAATAAAACATAATGAAATCTGGTATGTAGAAGCTGAAACTGGGGAAATCCAAGATGAAAAAAGGCAAGAGCTATTAATACTGAGAATAACACTGAAGTTGCCCCTGGGATGACTCCCTAAGGAAAATGGGAATTCTCTATTGTTTTGCTCTGTGCCAGTCAAGACTGTATATATAAACCATATGCCCTTGCTCAAGTTCTGGCTTGAATAGTACACACAAGTATCTCTGTGTGTGAAGTGTGATGATATGGCCATAATGTGATCAAAACCAGCTGATAAAGTACCAGAGGGCAATGGTTTCCTGGCCCTCCCACTGAGTCCTCCCATGAGCAACTGGTTTATGCAGTGAAGTGATCCACAGCTGCCAGTCTCTTAGTGTTCTGCTGTGTGAGCTTGTTATTGCTGATTGGAAGAGAAGCAAGGCAAGGGGTTGCAATGCTGTGTTGTGTCTGTCAGCACATTGCAAGCCCAAGAGAAAGAGAATAAGGGAATTAGGCACAAAGGCCATTTTCAACATCTTTAAGCCTGTAACATAGGTGGAATTTAGAGAACTACAATATGAAGCCTAAGTTGCCTGTGGAGAGAGACAAGTACCTCAAACAGGTGTTTCAAGGACCTGTCTTGGTTTCGTGCAAGTTTTTTCCCACATAAGACTGAGACTTCAGTGGAGCTCTGACACATGGACTTTTAGTCTGGCTGGTGTCCTTGCCCCTTTGGTAAGTTTTCAACAGCATTGTGTCTGGAACACAATGCTCTCTCCCACTTGCAGAACTATGACAACTTTGCTTACTAAGGGACAGTTTCTTCTGCTCTCATCTTTTGACAACTTGTTCTCATTTATCTCTTTGTCCTTCTATTAAAGTATCTTGGATGTAGTCCTCTTAACAAAACAGCCTGTGCTTGAATTGTGATAACAATATTCTAATCGTGCCAAGCTAGTTCTCTTGGATCTGCCAGAGAATTTGTTTTGTTAGTAAGATATTTGCTGTATATAGTAAATTTTATTTTTTGCTGAATGATTTGTCTGCAAATTGAAAAGATCTGACATCCAGTGCTTGAGCAGCCATTATAAAGATAACTGCTAAGGGAAATCCCTTGGGAGCAATGAGATACTACTGGCTGTTCTTGCAACCTTTTCCCTCTGAAGTCAAAACTATTTTTCTATTTGCATCATTAAATGGAAGCCACAAATTTTTTTTAATAATAATTTTGTTAAATACTTTAACAGAAAAAACAGAAGACATAAGGAGGCATAGCTCTGGAGAATAATTGCATTAAATACATGGCAGCACGTTGTGTGAGTGCTGATGTGGTTCTGGGCCTCCAGGGGTTAAAGCAAGGTGTGCACAGGCAATTCTTGGGGATGTACTTTATATAAAGTTCAGTGGCTGAGGAATGTCCTAGCAGTCAAGCTTCATTGCCTGGGAAAAACACAAGGCCAGATTGACATTTCAGTAAGTGATATGATCCACTTGGCTTTGATGGTGCAAATGAGAGAACTTGACCAGTGCCCTTCAAGGAAGAATAAAAATACCTCATAAAATTCAGATTAAGAAATATTGTGGTTGCATGCTGTGGTTGAAAGGAACAGGAATAGGATGGGGAGCAGGAAGGGAATAGCTCCTTTTCCCACTTTGTCTTTGACCAGCCCCATTTCAGGAGGGGGCTCTGTAAAGCATGAAGCTACCTTTTGCCTCTGAAATACACAAATTGTGCTGCTTCTGGTTACTTATTACAATTCTTTGATCACAGTGGGAATAATGATTAATACCAACTCGCACACAATATATAGATTGTAGGCAGCTGGAGTCCCTTCCACTGGGAATTGTTGGAGAAAGCTCTTTGGGTGATACTGTCCCAACAACCAGCTCCATCTCTGCCTGTATTCCTGCCTATCCCTGCTTGGCTGGCCAAAGCAGAGCTCCTCACCAGGTGCCTGTTTCTTTTCAGTTCTTTACATGTCTCCACTTGGCTTTCCAGCCATCTCTGTGTAGTACTCTCCTGCTCTCTGCCTGAACCAACTCTGTAATGCATGCTTTGTCTTTTAGCTAGAAAGAAAAAGGCAGCTTCATTCAATGAAATTCCCATGAAACTGGAAATGAGTGAGAAATCTAAAGCAAAACCATCTTTAGGAAACTGCAGGTTCCTTAAGTCTTGGAAATCTGACTACTTATTTAGATGATGAGGTGTAGATTTCAGAGTCTGCCTTTATTCACTCTAGTGTCCAAATCTTGACCTTATGCTTTTAGTTATATTTTTATATTTTAACCACTCAATCACATCAATCTTTTCATTTGTGCATAGTGTTTTGGTACCCACTGTTTCTCTGCTGAGACATCAGTGAAAGCACAACTCTGTGAGGAAAGAGTTTACAATGAAAGTTTAGTAAACAGCACACTTAAGATCTTGTTTAACCATGCCTAGTGAATGGTGTTCTTTACAGTACTAGGAGATAATTTTGTTCAGTTCTCCTGCCTGCTTCCTCCATAGATTGTTGAAGCCTGTTTATTTCAGACGGCCCTGTTTTGTGTGAGTAGTCTCAACAGGAGGCAAAGTGCAGTTTCAGAGTATTCACAGATCTTCCATGATCATACCGGTGTAGCCCTTCCCCAACAATCCAGACTCACTTTCTGGAGGTGAGACTGACTTTCGTGGCAGCAAAGCAGGCCATGTGAAAAGCCCATGGAAAATGGCTGGAAAGATACATGTCAGCATGACTGTTGTTATCTCCACTGAAGAGAGCCTTACGTAGACATTTTTAAAGTGTCTTTGATGGAAGTGAAGTGTATGATAATGGAGTAAGAAATGAGTGTTTGCTAAACCTGAACCAGAATGAAGGATCTTTTTACTTTGAAACACAGTGGTCTGAGGCTTTTCATCAGGCTTTTCATCCTGCAGCCCCCGTCTCCAGTCCATTTCACTTCCATGTGCCTGCTCTGGTCCGCTCAACAGAAAGGGACAGAGGGCGGGCTCAGCCAGCCTGGAGTGGCACGAAGCAGCCAGGGCAGAGGGCAGCAGCCAGCGGCACACAGTGTATGCACACACTCGCTCTCAGTGCCCAGCCTTGCCAGGCAGTGAAACCTCTTTGTATAACACATGTAATATAAATTTCTGTAAGTCACTATATATTCATATAAGGGATTGCTACATGTAAAATAATAATAAGTGTTGGCCTGATGTCTGAATAAAATATTTTGTGTCCTGGTAGCTATCATTAGAAATGCTTGAGGCCCTGGTCCTGTTTGTTAGAGCCATTTCATGTGAGAGATGTCCCAAGTGTGTGGGGCAGGTTGGTGTCCAATGGTCAGGAGAGGCGTCATCACACTAGTTTAGTTTTCATCTCTATCCTATCACCAACCCCATGCCCTGGGGCTGCCTACAGTGAAGGGTGCTCCGGCTGAAGCCCGGGACGAGCCACCAGCCCCTCACGGCTTGCACTGAGTGGCGAGAACAGCGTGCTGGTGTGGATGCCTGCTCCTTGCTCCACAGAAAACACCGCAGCCTCTGGTGGGCTGGGGACACCAGCTCTGAGGGCTGGAAAATGACTGCAAGGGGGTGTCTCAGGAGACTCGGTAGCAGCCCCTCAGCGTGCAGGGTGGGCGGAGAAGGGGATGTCTCCGCCCGGGGCAGAGCGCGGCTGCCGCTCTTCTCCTGCGGGCCTCCCCAGGACCCGGCGCTGCCGCCCCACCTGCCTCGCCGCCGGGCCCGAGAAGGGTTAAAAGCCCGGGGCGGGTGATGTCAGTTCCTGCGCTCCTCGGGAGGGACGGCTCTGATATTTGAGCCGGGCTCTCCCGGTCGAAGGAAACCAGGGAGGGAACGGCAAAGTGCTGAATGGGACAGGAGTCGTGCCGGGCACCTGCCTGCCGCCCGGCGCCGCTCAGCCGCCGAGGCCGGCACCGGCACCACNCGCCCCGGGCCCCCGGGCGGGGAAAGGGCGGCCGGCGGCTCCGGAGGGCCGGTCTGTGCGGGGCTGGCTTATCACAGCCTTCCTCACCATTCTGTCTTCGAAGGTGATGGTAAGGGGATTGACGAGAGCTCTCTGGAGGTGATGTTGTGTCATCTCTCTTAACTGAAGTTTGCCTTTGGGTCTGGGACTTTGGCCCTGAAGAGGCATGGAAGAGGTGGGGGGAGGAATGTCCGCGCGAGAGGGAAAACGCAGCCCAAGTGTAAATGTGTGTAAGCCCTACTACGGTTTCTTCTGCCTTCCCGGTGAGCCTCGGTGTGCGAGGCGAGACCTCCGCAGGTGGAATGGCACAACTGGGAGCAACTCTTCCTGCCGCCTGGCACTTAATAGCCAAGCCACCTGCACTCATGTAGAGGGAAAACTGTTCCCCCTTCTCCACGCCCTGGCCCGCGACAAGCCTTGCCCTTCACACAGCTTTTTGTGTTATTTTTTTTCTCCTTTATGCTCTGCGCATCCCAGGCCGCACTCCTGAACGGGAAATGACTATGTGGCTGAACCATTTCAGTGGCCTCAAGGCTAACAATCTGGGGGGTGAGACTGGTTATGAAGTGGAAAATGAGGTGGCTGGGGACAGGGAGTTAGTTGATTAATAGTACAGGATTTCTCCACCGAGTTTTGCCCATACTGCTGACTTCTTTGGTGTTTGATGCAGTGACATGATAGGAAATCTCTCTCCCTTCTTCATGTGTTGTATTTATCACATTTCTACTGCTTCCTTTTGTAGTAAGATGTTAGCTGGAAGTTAGACCAGTATTCAGCTCTGGTGTTCAGTCAGGGTGTGATGCACTTGACTGGCAGGTGCTAAGAATTGCAGTCCTCCTGTGCTGATTGAATCTCCCTATGACAGCCTGGGTAACCCGGTTGCTGAGCTGAGGAGACACTTGCATTCAAAATACGGAAATAATGTTTCACTTGTTTTCATTGTTTGCACCGAATGAACAAAGCTGCAAACACTTCACTTGCATTTAGATCTGCACCTGAAAGTCTTCATGTTGATTAATTGCTTTTATTCTTAGAAAACATTTCAGGTGGAAATATACTAAGTCTCTGCAATGTTTTGAATCCTAGTCTGGATCCATCTACATCTGGGATATCAGCTGATTCTGGTTTAAAAACAAAACAAACCCTCCCCCCATGTGACATCTTTCTTGTTATAAATTTTAGCTTCATCAGCATTACAACTGAATATGGGCACTGCAAGTTAAATATATTCATATTTATTTTGGATATAGCGTTTAGTGTCAAAGCTGTCTCTGATGTTGGTCAAAATTTACAGGTGTGCACATGAGACTTCTAGTTCTGACTGCATTTAGCAATTGGTTCAGTCATTTTTTCCCCTGCTGAGTTCTAAGGACTTTGTAGCCCCCGTTGTCTTCACTGACAGTTGTTTGATAATTAACATTGAAAATCAAGCCACTCTTTAAGAAGCAACTGTGTGCATTTAAGAGTAAGGTTTTGAAAATCTCAGCTTGTTTGAACAAAGTGGCTGCCTATTTTCCAAGTTCCTAAAGTAGGAGTACTGCATCTGAAAGTATCTGACTCCCAACTTAATAATATGCCTAAAAGAAAAAAGACAATTTTATATAAATGTATAAATACGTTTTAGGTAAATTCTTTATGTGATATGAAAAGGACCAGTGTCTGGGAGAGGCAGGGGAATCAAAGAATGTGGTGAATGAAGATGGTTAAGAATTATGAAAAAAGGCATGTGGAATGGCGGATTCAATAGAAAGGACTTAAAGTCAGTCTGTCAAAATGAAGTTGATATTGTAATTCACAGAGTGCAGATGAACTGCTTATGTTCAGGAGAATGGGAGGGAAGGAATGATGCATTTTAACAGTTAATGAAAATTCAGAATAAATTTCGTAAATGAAGTTGTAATTTAGGGGCAAATATTAGACATTGTGATTCAATATCTTTCTCTGAAAAACCAATTTTGCTAGAGGGGAAAAGCTGTAATTCTAATCTCTAGCCTTCAGAAATAATTTGGTATGATGACACATGGGGAAGTTATTAGCTTAAGTGGAGGAGATGGGGATTAATAGAAGAATGGTAAGATAGACAAATGACAAAAGAGAGTGTGACAACCCAGTGCTGAAGAGGGGTCTGTTAGATGGTAGATATTTTTTGGGAAGAGTTGACTGACACAGGGGATTATTCTCATGACACAAAGTAAAGCTGCACATTAGAAGTAGGAATAAAGTGGGCACAACACCTGGAAGAGCACTTTAAAAATCAGCAGAGAAGGAAAAGATATGGTTATACTGATCAATCACAGGGTAACCACGGGCCTGTTGAATTTCACAATCACAGAGTGGGTAAGGTTGGAAGGGACCACAGTGGGTAATCTGGTCCAACCTACCTGTTGATGCAGGATAATTCTGGGGCATATTGCACGGGATTGCATCCAGATGGTTCTAGAATATCTCCGGTGGGGGAGATGTCACACAGTAAAATGTTATTCCTCATGTTCAGGTGGAACTTCCTGTGCATCAGTTTCTGCCCATTGCCTCTTGTCCTATTGTGTGGTACCACAGTGGCCTGTAGTACAGAGAATCTTGATCTTTTTGAGATCTGGTACAGACATGAGCTTTATTCATCTTTTCCAGTACCATCGTAATTACCCTCCTGCACTCCCATGTCTGGCATTTGCGAAGTAAAAGCCAGCTGAGATTCCTCTGCTCCAGTTGTGTCAGTTTGTCTGTGATGTTGACTAGCAGTGTAATATGGTGGAGAGTGCTAAATGCTTTGTTGTGAGTGCATGCTGCCTTTTGGATACAGTTGTGGTCACCCATAACTATGAAGAGGAGGAAGAAAGATGAAACCCAGCTCTTGTGTATGATGTGCTCTGAGGCTGGAACAGGTGTAGAGGGAGAGTGGTGAGCTTTTCTCTCCCTGTCCTAATTCCAAGGTCCAGCTGTGTTCTGCCGGCTTCCCCAGGCCAGGGTCGCTCCACAGGGCAAAGGGCAAAGAGGCAGCAAGCGGGACGGCTTTCCAGGCACAGCTCAAGTTTATTCTCTTCTGTGGCTCAGAGAGCCTGGAAGATGCAAAACCCAAGGGGTCCAGGAAATCAGTCCAACCACTTCCTCCCGGCTCAGGGTTTTATAGGGGCAGGGGTGGGTTAGGGAACGGAGCCAATGGGAACGGGACAGGGGAAGTTGGGGGTGGCCAGGTGAGGGGTCCCACCTCCAGGCCCAGGACCAGGGGTTGGAAACTCCTAGAATGTTCCAGGAGTGGAGGGGTAGACGGCCCACGCGGGGGGGTTAACAGAACCATACAGAACATATAAACGTAAACATGGATTATACACTGCTACACTTTTCTTATGAGACTAAAGCATCCCCTTATCTCTAGCCTTGAAAAATGAGGTCTTTAAGGAGAAGCTTTTGATATCAACAAATACATCAAGGGGTAAATATGAGGGAGGGGAAAAAAACTAAGATGAAGGACAGTCATCTACAAGAATGAACAGATACAAGCTGGTTATGATTATGTTTATGCTAGTGATTGGAAGGCAGCTCATTAGAGGGGTGAGGTCCTGGAATAATAGGAACAGTGGGAGCAAAACTGTCTGCACAGTTCTAGGGAAGTTCACTTATAAAAGGAATTACATGATGCAGTTGTCCATAGTGATAAGGAACAAGACTAATGAACAAGACTCCTGAATAATGACTCAGGACACCTATCTCAGTCTTAGACTTTCTATTCAGAAGAGGGTATTTTAGTTCAACCAGATGTCATGGACTATGTCAGAAAATTACTTTTGCTCTGACAGAAGCTGTGTGGTAAATCAGTTTGATTTTGCTTTGTGCAATTAGAGTTCATCCCATTCATTTGTATGTCCTCTTTGAACTTAAGCTTTATGAATGAAGACTAAAATCTCTTTATACCTCCATAAAAGAGAACAGAATTTTGTTTGAGAGCTGAATTATTATGTACAAAACAGAGTTAGTAGTAAACAAACTTACGGTGTTGTAGGATCCTTCCATGAGTTAGTGCCCTCTTTTGGCTTGGGAAGGACTGATAGCACTACCTTAGAGGGAAACCCTACAGTGTTGTGAAGTGTACCAAAGGTAACCTGGTTAAATGCCTGGCAAGGAGCTGGGGCTAGAGATTAGACTGATATACTGGATGGGCTGTGGGAAAGGATGGCCTCTATTTCTGTAAAGCTGTGGGTGTGCTGCTTGTAGAATAGTGGTCTTCTTTCCTATCACAGAGTATTTTTGGTGGTGCAGTCCTGGACATGAGAGTGCCTTTGCCTTGTTTCACTTAAACCTACCTTCTAACCTGGAGTAGTATTTCACAATTCATTGGAAAGGTAGGCAACTTGCTGTCTGGGAAACTTTCTATTAATGAACAAAGCAACTTGTACATAAAATAACTTGCAGGTAGTGTTTGTAGCTAAACGGTATAAAAATGCATTTTTCTTAACTTGGAACATCAGAGATACACCTGGATAGAGTGGCTTGCAGTGTTATGTATATTCCCACTATTATGTATACTGAGGGTAACTTGAATCTCAAGTCTTACAAGCAAAACATGAACCAGGCGTACAACTAGAGGGACACCTTAAACTTTTCCACAAAAAAGCAGATGTAAAGGCAATGAGGCTGAGTGACTTCATGCTCTCTCCCAAGTCCTACTCTGTTCCTTGGTGTACCACAGTTTGGGATTGCAAGTTTGCCTTTGAGCAAGTGAGAAGTTCCTTTAACAAGTAAGGATTTAATTGTTTTGATGAAGCTGAGCTAATAGCTGTTCTGGCTTTGTAAACATATGTTGTTGTAGGATAATACAGCTGTCCGCTGGACTACACACACTGAGTTGATCTTATTGTTCATTAATGCCTTATTACCTACATTTTACATATCTTTCACAATAAGCACAAAATATCTGAAATGTCTAAACAGTTACTGAGCATGATAATAAAACAACTTAAAAAAATACAGTTTTTCCACTTCTTGAAATTGCGTGTATCTCTTAATGTCTACAAGGACTTCAGTACGGCACTATGTTTTGTCTTCAGCCTGAACTTGTTCCTATATGGGTCTCTTTATGTTTTAACAGAGCAATTGTTTAGATACTGAGGCACTTCCACTCTTATTGTAGACTGACTGTATCAAGTATTTAGGGATTGGGAACAGTGTTGCTTATGTTATATCACATCATCTTAACACAGTCTGTATGAGAAAAGACACTGGTGCCCCTAGTTAAAAACGTGTGTGATACCTGAATAACATTTAGGAGTTTTAGTGATTTGAGAGTTTATAGCCATACCAGTACAAAGGAGGCAGGAGCAAAAATACTCTTGATCTCTGGGTAGAGGTTGAGCAAGGCTCTAAGGGTGGCAGTAAGGATGTTTCTGGAATATACAGTATGATGCGTTAGTAAATTATTTACTCACTCTAAGGGTAAAAGTTTATCCATTAAGAGTGACCTCTAGCAGAGCGCAATATCAATAACTTAGGATAGTACCACTTCATCTTGTGCTTGGAGAAGAAATGGCCTTTGTTACCAGCTCTGTAAGATGGACCAAGGAAGACTAGGTGCAGGAGGTGATAAGTTTGTCTGTCTAAAACACATACTTTTTTTTTCCTTCTATTTTGTAGGATTTCTAGAGCGCCTCAGATGACATCCTAAATGGATGATTAACTTCACAATGGCAGAACTAACACTGGAGAATGGCAGCTGTATGGACTGGCAAAAGCGATGCCTTGCATTGGAGTCCCAGCTCTTCAAATTCCGCTTGCAGGCAAGCAAGATCCGAGAGCTGTTAGCTGAGAAGGTGAGGCAGCGGTGACTTCTTCTGCTTTGTAGTGACATGAAAGCAAAAAGTCTGTTAGTCTGTTAGTGCTAAGCTTTTCAATAGAACTGTTACTTGCAGTGCAGATTTCTTCCTTGATTACAGTATGTTTTTGCCCTCTGCTTATTACCTGAGATGCAGAGATATGGCTGTCTGAGTGATCTAAAGCGGCATTAGTGACCTTGTGTATTGCAAAATCACCAAGTATTTGGATTCTAATGGAAAACACTATACCAGCAAGATTCTGGATATCTAAAGTGACTGAGGCAGCTGCAGAGCAAAGGTGGATGTTGTGGATAAGAACAGAAGGATCGGGACTGGGCTGGCAACAGGAACGCTTGCAGGAGTGCAAATTATGCTATAATATTAAAAGACTAGGCAGGGGTACTTGTATTACCATAGTGTTATTCTAACACTTCATATCCAGTCAAAACATTCAGAGGATACTAAAGAGCAAGGCCAGATATTTTGAGATCCAGATGTTAGAAACTTACACGGCATCTGTGGTTTTAGAGGCATCTCCTACTTATCTCTTTCAAGTGCACTCAGTGAATTTGTTTGCATCCTGGGGGAGAGGACTGGCAAAGATTTGAGGATTTTGTTTTCTTGTTTGTTTGTTTTCATCATGGTGTGATTTTTTTTTTTCTTTACCTTAAATTGAGTTGTTTTTCAATTTGAATTAAAGATTTTCACTAAATTTGTATAAAATCCAATTTTGTAGGTTGCTTGGGGTTCCTTCTTTTTTTTCCAAATGTGGCTTACATTGTCACAGTCCAGTCCAAGATTGCTCAGATATTCAATTACTATTGGAAAGCTGAGCTGAGAACAGTTTCTTTCAGTCACAGTTTAGTAATGATATTGAAATTTGCATAACTGAGTGCAGTTTACAGTACCTGATGACAGATAAATTCTAAAATCACTTTTGCTTCATTTTGTATTATGTAACTTTTATGTGTATATTCTTGTTTGTCGATTTTGGATGTAAAAATGTGCAAATGACAACTACTTCAGAGTGCAGTAATTTTAATCTTTGCTTTCACTATAATTACATTTTTATTAATGCCATATAATGCATGAGACGTTCATTCCACCCTTCATATTTTAAGAAATTATACGATTTTAATCATCATCATAATCTCTTCAAGGTAGCTTCTGAGATGGACTTCAGTGATTGCTTGCCTTGAAAAACATTGGAAGTAGTTGTAAAGTCCATTTAGTTAAAGGCACATTAAGAAAATAATTTATAGATGTGGTATGGGTCTGGTAAAGACAACCAATACTCATGTGCAATACTTCTAAATTTGCTGTGTTACGGAATCTGTCCTTGTGCTCTATTAATTTCTGCTTTGAGAAACTTTGTGACTACCCACACACAAAACAAACCAACCTAGCAGACTTTCTTTTTGGAAAACAGACTTGCTAGATATATTTTGACTATCTCTTTAGGGAGGTCTGTGGGCCATGGCAGAAAATGAAATTTTCATCTGCTTCAGGGGTCTTTTCAAATAAGGGGCCTGACTGCCATTAATCCAGCCTTTCAGTCAAACCGATGTCCCTTTTGTTAAGATTAAGGAGTAGTTTGGTTCAGTGATCAGGTTATTCTGTAACTACTTGTACAGTGCTGTTGTAGGCTTGTTTGAAGGGTCAAATAGCTAGCAGGCTTGCAATTCCCTACTCTGAATGTCAGGTGGGAAGGGGAGAGCCTCAGCAGGGACTGTGGGGCAGCTCCAGCAGGCTCTCCTGCTGCAGGTGGACTCAAGGCACCAGAGTAGTTGCTCAGCACACAATGCTAATGCTGAACACTGCTGTTGGGAAGTGTCCTGTGCCTCAGGTTCCCAAGTGATCTGTAACGACTTGCTCAGAGACCTTCCTTCCCTTCTCCTCTGTCACCATAGGACTCCCCAGCAGTCACAACAACAGGGACTCCTGTCCATGCTGCATCCTTCTCCTCCTCAGGTGGCAGTGATGCAGAACCGAAGGAGGTGTGCCTGATTTATGCATAGTGATGCCAGTTTCAGGGACTTTTGTCTTAGATTTTGTAGCAACTGTGATTTTTAATTTCTTTTCCTCATTGTTCTATCTATGAGAATCAAGAGATTCAGGGTTACTTGGGAGTATTGCATTTCAAAAAAGGTTTTTTTGGAGTAGTGGGGGTGATGATTTTGGAAAAATGTGAAGTGGGCACAGTTTGAGGCTGTGTTGCCAGACTTTGGTGAACATTGTTCTGGGATCCTCACAATATGATTTGCAGCAAAAGGAAAATTATTTTTAAAAAGTGGTTTAGATAGTGAAATTGAAGAACAGTATTAACAGCGGCGTGATACTTGCTCACCAGCCAGGTTGTCTCAGGGATCTGGAAGTTACTCATTGAAAGGCTTGGAAACCTGATCCCCCATATTTTAGATTATTCTTTATAACTAATTGTATTACTTCAAGGCAGGTTTTACTATTTTAACTCAAAAAAAACCCCAACTGCTCATGCTTGGCATTGGTAGTACAATGTGCTCTAACAGTTTAAATACCTGAGATTTTTAAAATCTGCTTAGATTGAATAATCTAGATCACTGTTCAGAACATGAGGAATTTAAAACCCAGTGTTTTAACTGCCAGTGCCCTAGTTCACATGGTGTAAACTTCCACGTTGATAGCCTGGTCTCAGCTATTGAACAGAGTTGCCCAAGCTGTGCAGAGCCTGGCTGTGGGTTGGCACAGCAGAAGGACCCCAGCCCCTGGTCTCTCAGACAAAGCCCTGCCATACTGCTGGACTCCCCCAGGGCATGAGACCCCTGGGTCCTACCTTTTTGTGGACATTAGCAGGGATCTAGTCTCTCTGGAAACAGGCAGTTGTTTTCTCTCTGACTTTCTCCCACACACACACTGAAAAGGAATATCCCTCTGTTGGTGAGCACCATAGTAGCTCATTGCCTTGGTAGCAAGTTTACCTGATAGGAATGAGCTATGGAACAGAGCAACAGGAGGAAAATGGAGCAGGAACTTTTTTCACTCAATTTTATGTCGTCTCTTCTGAGCCATCAGGAGAGGGAAAGGCTCTGTGAATGGATGGTGGGAGGATCTTCTACAACTTTCAGAAGGGCTATCTGGGTAACATTTAACCTGCTTCTGTCTAACTTCAATAAACAATGAACATTGGAAAAAGGCTCTTTTGTGTGATACAAGCATGGCTATTCAACTAGTCCTGTTTCTCCCATACAAACTGTCAGGGCTCCTGTTTGGGAGAAGAGTTCCGTGAATTTGGCTTGGTCACTAAGGTTTTTTATGTGACCTGGGTCATGTTGCTTAGTAGCATTTGTCAAATTATAAAGCATTTTGAATGAAAGGACCCATGTAAATACCAAGCATTATTATTAATTCATTAAGGGATTTGAAAGAGCCTTACAAGCATGGGTGTATTAGATCTGAATGTGCTCCAGTGAGACTGCTGACACTGGGGATGAGCAAAATAATAATTTTGTGTACATTAGAAACACAGCCGTTATTAAACAGTTCATAGTAGGACAACCCAACAGTGTAGTACAAGAAGTTAAGAAAAGTACAAGTTCATTTAAGGCTATGAAGGGAATTAGGGTGTCAAAAGTAATTGATTTGCCTGGAACTTACCAGGTCACCCTGCTTGCAAAAGAAGTTACATAACTTTTTAGTGATTGAGGATAGTCCTAACATGTATTCTCTGGCCTGATCAGGATCTAGAATTGCTAGCAATGCATAGCAAACTGTCACGACGCTGGGACAACAGGGAGTTTTTCAGTCTGACCCATGCTGTCTTGAGACCTGAGTCTTTCATGGAGATTGCCAAGCACCTTGTGGAGGATTGCTTTTAGAGAACTTTTGGAAAAGGCCCAGAGTTCCATCTCTGCTGTGAATGTAGACCCTGTCAATTAATCGGAGAACTAGCAGAGACCATTGATTCTAAAACCACTGTCTTAAGCTGTCTTTGTGAAACAAAGTGTATTATGTCTCCATAATAGTTATGTTAGTGCCTGTCTTTTACCAATATATTTTGCTGCTACCTGTATGTGGTCATGACTCTTCAGAGACTAACAGATAAATGCACAGTTCCCAAGAGACACATACTTGTGTTGTAACACAGACCACTGCTGTCAGTGTTAGATGGCCTTGAGCTCAGTCTCCTCCAAGACTGAGTCTTTGGTTAGAGCAGCTCTGTCTGTGCAATACTCTGTGGCATCTTCTTGTTCCTGTGCCAAAGAAGCATCTTGATTTGGATAAGCTATATAGGCTGCGATATCCTTAATTTCTCTAATGAAAATGGAAACCTGAGAGGTATCATGTTAAACGTGTTGCTTTCTGATCTTCATGGCTTGAATTTGTTATGTCATTGCTTTCTTAGTTACATGACTATTGAGGTGATTACATATATGTACCTTTCTGATAAGATTGTTGATATGTGTCAGTCTGGATTTATGATCAATGAGTACATATGGAAAGAAGTTGTCTTGTTGCCATCTGAAGGAAGGGAAATGGAAACACAGGAATGCTGCCACATTCATTCTGGGTAGTCAACTCAAGAGGAGTAAGTCTCATTTTCAGAAGTATTGGCTTGGTCCTTTTAGTGACCAACCTGGACATTGGCTCTAGTGACTTATCAAGAATCATAAAATGCATTGGAGAGAAAAGGAGTTCAGTTCCCTTTATAGTTAATTTTCTTCTTGAAGCCTGATTCTTTTAGTCTTTTCAAGGTGCTTCTATGTCATTCTTTCTGTAGTAAAACACAAGTAGATGCTGAAAACCCCATGAAGCATTCCTCAAATTTTGCAGCTTAGTGGATGGAAATTAGTGTCACTGACTTCATAGTACTGGTCTTAAATCTGAGATCCCATCAAAGTGGGGCAAATGATGGAAGATGACCTTGCAAGTACTGAGATAGATACTGAGTTGCTACTGAAAAAAAAACCAACACCCAGCAAAAAGTGGGCTATAGTGGTAGATTGTTAGAGGAACCCCAGATATGGGGGTATCTGCATTTCATAAGAATGAAGTAGTTTATATACACTTAGGATAAAATTCCATTCAGTGTTCTTTTGACTTCAATAACACCAATGCTCAGATGTCAAATCACAGAATTGTCAGTTTGCAAGGCTCTTTAAAATGAAAAGAAATAGGAAAATTAAGATCACTGTTAATCTTACCAGTTATGAGCCTGTGATGCTTTTGAAGCCAAACCTAAGTATTCGTTAGTTGTAATGTGGCACCACAGAGAACCTGCTGTGAGCTTTCCAAGATGTATTCATTTTTATTTACCATTGTGAATGAATCCTAGCTGAAATAAAATCAGGGAAGAATAGTGCACTGTAGACAGACTTCTTGCAAGGACAGCCCATGGTGTGTAAATTGTAGAGACGAGGTCAAGAGTTTGGGACTATTCCCTTGACCCATGTAATGAATGATGAAGCTCACTAATGAGAAAACAGTTCCGGTAAATTCAAAGTAGGGCAGAAGACTGGAAAAGGTCAAAGGATATTTTTCCCTGTCAAAGCTGTCCGGTTAACCCAAAAAATGCCAAAGATCTGTTTACTTGCACAAGAAATGTAAGATTCCTGGGTAAAACAGGTGAATTTCAAGGTGATGTTAATTTATTTTATTTCTTTCCCCCTCTTCCCTCTTTCTTTTCTGGCTCTGAAGATGCAGGAATTGGAGCAGAGAGTGATAGAAGCAGAGCAAAGAGCTGAGGATGCAGAGAAACAGGTAAAAGATCCTTTTATGGTTGCTCTGGTACAAGTCCAGCAGTAATTTCCTCTAAATTCCTTCCAGTCTAGCACAGACAGCACTTCGCAGTGCTAGGGAAACATTGATATACAGTGATGAATGGATTTTCTGGTCTACTTCCCAGCCTTTGAGCCTTACCTGTGAATAGGTGCCTGAATATGTTGAATCCTAAGTGAAAACCAGCACCTTATATCTGCTCTCAGCCTCACAGCCTTTACCCTCTCATCCAGGATAGGCATGCTTGGTTATGGAAAACTAAGGGGATGTTGTACCTCAGGATTTAAGCACAAAGAGCTGCCTGGCAAGTCCTCAGAAAACAAATACTTGAGTACTGGTAAGGACTTGTCTACAAGTAGAGAAGGTTCTGGGAAAGAAGTAGGTTTTGCAGACACACCCTTATCACTTGTTTTGGATTTTATTTTTAGTAATTACTGCTCTGGCTCAGGAGCCTATGGAGAAAAACAGTAAGAGCTGAATTCATTATTGGAACCATCTAAAAATTTGGCATATTGTCTAAGCTAGTCCTTCTGTGCTTCCTGTATAATGGAGAAGGGGAGAGACAGAGAGACTTCCATCTTGTGAACAATGCTATAAAGAACAATGGACCTTTGGGAAGCAGACTGTTGTACAGTCTGCACTGTAAGGAGTATTACAGAAACAAAAGAGACAAGAAGAGCTCTTACATCACTGCAGACCACTGCTGAAGGGAAGGTTTGAGGTGAAGCAGCTCCCTCCAGCTGGACAAGGCTGCAGAACTGAGGATTGAGTCAGAGATTAAAGCACAGAACTAAAAGCCACTCAGGATGGCCAAGAATGGCTGTCAAAGATGACTTCGGTAGTGGAGGACTGAATAGATAGTGTTACAAGCACTGGGACACATGTAGGAATGAAGTACTTGAAGTACCCACAAAAGTAGTCTGTCTGCAGAACATACTATTCCATGCCAGTTTGATATCGGCGTCAAGATTTTTTTACCAACAAGCTTATAGAAAAGATGCTGTGTCTAGACACCACACTGTTGGCTTCTGTGCCAGATCAGCAACTGCCAACCAAGAATAAGAATTGTTCTTGGGAATGGTATCAGTAAGTCCACATCCAACCAAGATAGGCAAAGGTAACACAATACAGGCAAAAGTGACAGCTGTTACAGCACCAGCAGGAAATATGGTTATTGCCACAGGCCAGTGAAGAAGGTTTCATACTAGCAGACACCTCAATGACAGGAGTAGAGTGTCCATGATGTTTAAGATGCAATGACAGCAAGGGAGAAGACGTAGAGCAAGTCAAATCCAGGTCCGAGAATGGGCAAGAAAGGGAGAACTTGGTTGGGAAGGTGTAGCAGAAATGAGGGTTTCCTTCACTCACCTGCCACCTGCAGAAATGAGGGTTGCCTTCACTCACC
>WEIV01028707.1:35787-54466 GCA_013390005.1 Calyptomena viridis
AGTATGAGGAAGAGGCAGTTTGCTTCTCTGCCTAATACAGGCAGACAGGAGGACAAAACACAGCTTCGGCAAGTATGAAGTGTAGGCTGCTCAACAGAGCATGAGTAACTCTCTTGCACAGACTCTGTGAAGTGCTCAGATTGCTGCCTGCATTCTGTCTTTCCGGTTCTAAATTCAAGTTAAGTTAGTGATGTCTGGACTTGGTTTCTTTACTGATTTATTATGGGGGGGACGTGTTGGGACCAGNATTCAAAGTAGGGCAGAAGACTGGAAAAGGTCAAAGGATATTTTTCCCTGTCAAAGCTGTCCGGTTAACCCCAAAAATGCCAAAGATCTGTTTACTTGCACAAGAAATGTAAGATTCCTGGGTAAAACAGGTGAATTTCAAGGTGATGTTAATTTATTTTATTTCTTTCCCCCTCTTCCCTCTTTCTTTTCTGGCTCTGAAGATGCAGGAATTGGAGCAGAGAGTGATAGAAGCAGAGCAAAGAGCTGAGGATGCAGAGAAACAGGTAAAAGATCCTTTTATGGTTGCTCTGGTACAAGTCCAGCAGTAATTTCCTCTAAATTCCTTCCAGTCTAGCACAGACAGCACTTCGCAGTGCTAGGGAAACATTGATATACAGTGATGAATGGATTTTCTGGTCTACTTCCCAGCCTTTGAGCCTTACCTGTGAATAGGTGCCTGAATATGTTGAATCCTAAGTGAAAACCAGCACCTTATATCTGCTCTCAGCCTCACAGCCTTTACCCTCTCATCCAGGATAGGCATGCTTGGTTATGGAAAACTAAGGGGATGTTGTACCTCAGGATTTAAGCACAAAGAGCTGCCTGGCAAGTCCTCAGAAAACAAATACTTGAGTACTGGTAAGGACTTGTCTACAAGTAGAGAAGGTTCTGGGAAAGAAGTAGGTTTTGCAGACACACCCTTATCACTTGTTTTGGATTTTATTTTTAGTAATTACTGCTCTGGCTCAGGAGCCTATGGAGAAAAACAGTAAGAGCTGAATTCATTATTGGAACCATCTAAAAATTTGGCATATTGTCTAAGCTAGTCCTTCTGTGCTTCCTGTATAATGGAGAAGGGGAGAGACAGAGAGACTTCCATCTTGTGAACAATGCTATAAAGAACAATGGACCTTTGGGAAGCAGACTGTTGTACAGTCTGCACTGTAAGGAGTATTACAGAAACAAAAGAGACAAGAAGAGCTCTTACATCACTGCAGACCACTGCTGAAGGGAAGGTTTGAGGTGAAGCAGCTCCCTCCAGCTGGACAAGGCTGCAGAACTGAGGATTGAGTCAGAGATTAAAGCACAGAACTAAAAGCCACTCAGGATGGCCAAGAATGGCTGTCAAAGATGACTTCGGTAGTGGAGGACTGAATAGATAGTGTTACAAGCACTGGGACACATGTAGGAATGAAGTACTTGAAGTACCCACAAAAGTAGTCTGTCTGCAGAACATACTATTCCATGCCAGTTTGATATCGGCGTCAAGATTTTTTTACCAACAAGCTTATAGAAAAGATGCTGTGTCTAGACACCACACTGTTGGCTTCTGTGCCAGATCAGCAACTGCCAACCAAGAATAAGAATTGTTCTTGGGAATGGTATCAGTAAGTCCACATCCAACCAAGATAGGCAAAGGTAACACAATACAGGCAAAAGTGACAGCTGTTACAGCACCAGCAGGAAATATGGTTATTGCCACAGGCCAGTGAAGAAGGTTTCATACTAGCAGACACCTCAATGACAGGAGTAGAGTGTCCATGATGTTTAAGATGCAATGACAGCAAGGGAGAAGACGTAGAGCAAGTCAAATCCAGGTCCGAGAATGGGCAAGAAAGGGAGAACTTGGTTGGGAAGGTGTAGCAGAGATGAGGGTTTCCTTCACTCACCTGCCACCTGCAGAAATGAGGGTTGCCTTCACTCACCTGCTACCAGCAGTTCTGTAGCCATATGTTGGCAGGTCCTAAAGACTAGCAACCCTCAATATTTGCCTTTCCAGCAGCCTTAGCCACATCCAGAGGTAAGTGTTCCTAGAGAAATACTGCATTGCTGCCCGACAGCCTGAAGAAGTGACAACATAAGACTAGGACCATTCCCTTCCACTAATGAGTACGTTCACAATGAATGAGAAGAAGCTGACAAATGAGAGGGCTCCACATCAAGTGCAAAATCCCTTGTTATCTTTCTCTCCAGGAGTCTGGGGGCTTGGATTTGTTCATTCAATGGACTCCCTGTAGCTGCCAACTTCAATTAAGGAAATCACATGTTTGCAGTCCCCTTGCTGAGCCTCTGGTACAAAGTCAGCATTTGGGCATCAGACAGAAAGGAGGGGCCATTTCTTTTTAGTATAATCACCCTAAACTCTAATGAAAACACATCCGACTCAGCAGGCTTAGCTTTCTGGCTCGGATGTTGGGCGCCTACCTTTCTGATTCAGTATGAGGAAGAGGCAGTTTGCTTCTCTGCCTAATACAGGCAGACAGGAGGACAAAANTGGTAACTCCTTAGCAGGTCTGGAGAAAACACTTACCAGTAAGACAGGAGTTGCTGAAACACTGTTTAAGCTGGGGATAGGAGGAAGAAGGAACTCCATAGTACATTTTCCTATAGAAATCTTAATCTGAAGCAAAAGACCACCCTTTTGTGCTGTATACCTTGATAGTGAATGAGGTAAAAAGCTGACCACAATACTGAAAAAGAGGAAAAGGTGATGTCCCTTGTCCACATATCTGTAGAGACTATAGTGGCTGTGTGGCCTGTTTGACTAATAGTGCACAAATATTTCACAATCCACAATTTATCTGTATTTATCTGTTGATGGTTCAGTTTGCATTTGTTACTGCTTCAGAATTACAAATGAATAGACAATGTTCTTTTCACAAATGTGAAGATAAACTAAGTGTGACCTGAAGGGTGTTATATTTATTGGTGTTTTATTTTTCCTTTCTTGACTTCAAAAATAAGGAACCCACAAATATTCTGAGTTTTGGTCTTACCACTAAACAAGCAGCTCCTTAATTTGCATTCATTTGGTTTTGGTTTGTTTTTTTTAATCTCCTTCTGATTATCATTATAGGTGAGAGTTATGGAAGAGACGATAAAACTAGCCAACATGAAGACTGGTGAATCAGACAGCACCCTGCACAGAAAATACCAGGATCTGATGGGCACAATACAAGGAAAGGAGGATCTGATCAGCAGATTGGAGACCCAGCTAGCAAAACAAGTAGGGATATTTTCTACAGGGAGACATGTCGCTTTCGTGAGTTAAACTGTTTATGAGGGGACCAGGTGTTTTCCCATCATCAAATGCTGCAATTAGCACATTTGAGTTAATGTGGGGGGCTTCTATTCATCTTTAGAAATGAAGTCTTTTAATCTATTGCAATAGAATGGTAATGGTAAACCAAAGCGACATTACTGAGAGACATAAGTTTTAAAGAAAGCAAAGAGGTTTTAAAAATTTGCTAAAAACCTGAAATGCTTCAGCAACAATTACATTTCAGTGCATTGAAGGAGCATTACAATGATGTTTCTCTTGCTGAGATGAAAAAGTGCTGGTGCTGGCAGGAGCTCAAAGATATGCAAATCTNGGCAGCTTTTCCCCACACGTGTGAGCCCACATCTAGTCCTCATTAGGGACTGAGGCTGCCATTCCACTTCACAAACTTAGTTTCCTAGCTTGGAGAAATAATTTGTGGTCACAATAAACTACAAAATAAAGCATGTGCCTCATTCCAAAATTTCTTTTAAATCCAGCGGTTTTGGATTTTTTCATGCCCCTCTTTGCAGAGAGATTCTGTAATGTGTGGTTGAAAGGTATGGATTATGTCTCATTACATGTTAGCCTCTCAGTTGCCTTCAGATCTTTCCTTTTCACACAAAACATCCAGTCAGCTTCAGTAATCAGTGTCTCTTCATTATAGGAGATTGGTCAGTGTTTTTAAAGGGCTCCCTTATGTTAGTGTTGAGATTGTAATGCTGCAGACTGGTCACAGTGTTTCTCTGGCTTCCTAGCATATAAGTTTGTTATGTAGCCCATCTCTGACTTCTTGGGAAGGGTCTTTTCCCAGTCTTCAGCAATTCTTTAGCATAGTTCATCTCTTGTCAGATGTTCTCATTGTAAATGAGCAGCTGTTTCCCAGTATGGATGCTTCTTAGTCTCTTCCATTTTCAGTTGGTTGAAGGAAAGAGCTACATGTACAGCAAGCCTTGTCTTTTGACTCTGGTAAAGGCCTTGCCCTGTGGTTTTTATAACATGAGGAATGGGGTATTTTATGTGTTGCTAAGTAAATTACTTTCAACTAAAAATAGCTCAGTAGAATTAAAAAAAAAAAAAAAACAACAAACAACAAAAACCCCAAACCTGGCCATTAGAGTTACATTTAACTAATTGTCACCTATTTCAAGGGCTGTTAGCAGAAATCTTCTTGTCCCAGCAATAAGAGGCAAAATGAGATTCTAGAAATGAAAGCCAAAGCTTTCCAGACAAGAAAGTCTTTATCAGAGTCACTGATTTAGTTTTATAATGGAATGGGACAATGGCAGTGCTAGAAGGTCACTAAGGGTCCCTGTAAGGCATTCTATTCGTTTTCACTGGGATGGGAAGAGCTGTGTAGTTCAGAGCAGTAAGAGAACACTGAGGTCGTGTCTGGACCACACAATAGTGTGGGACACAAAGAATCTCTAATTGCCTCTGGACCTTAAGGCACAATAACTGCATCTGTGGGTGCTGTGCCTGAGTGAATTGGTTTTGCATAGAAGCAGGGTTTACTAAGCTTGGTGACAATGATGTTATCATGCCACTATTCTACTTTAGGACTCTAAATAAAGTCTTGGCATTGCACTTCACCATAAAGCATATTAATATTCTGAGTCTTTTACCTCTTGGGCCCTGATCCGAGACAAGTCCAGGTCATTAAGGATTCAAAGCCCTTTCTCATGTGATGGATATTCAGAGATGGTAGATCTATGTGTGCCAGATCATTTCAGACTTGTTGGCACATCTAGTATTCTAACTCCAGCAAATGTTGAGACCTGATGATTAGGAGCACAAACAGTTATATACAAGGAATAAAAGCTAAATAAATCCTCTTCTGTAAGCATCTGATTTGATTGCTCTCATTTCATTATACTCAACTACAAATGTTACTGCTACCTATAATTTTGCTAAGGTCTATTTTGAAATCAGAAAACATAATTAAATAAGAATATTTAAATGTGCAGTTGTGTTGATAAATAGCATGTGGTGATTAAATGTGATGTGGGGAATTTTGTGCAGTCTTCTGTGTATTTATATGGTATTCATCAGTGTGAAAATCTTGAAGTGGGGGGAAGCACTGACATTTTTATTATCATAATTATTGGTATTCATTCACATTGGAAAAAACAGTCTAGCAGGAAAACCACCAGTGGCTACCAAAAGGTATTATATTTGCCCATTAATTGGAGACACTAGGGCTGAATGTGCCATGAATGTCCCCCTCCCTCCCTTGCTCCTGCAACTGATTCCTTGCAGTTGTCTAAATCATTATGTAGATAGGAGAACTTCCAGTGATGTTGCTTCTGATGGAGCCACACAAGAGATAAACAGAATATGTGATCATAGTATTAATGCAGCATCTTTCAAAGGAAATTTCCAGAAAAGTTAAAAACAGCTGAGAAGACACAGCTGCAAAAATGATATAGCAATATTGCCCAAGCAGATACTTGGAGGAAAAATGTTCACTGTGCAAATCAACAGTATTGGCATAACACCTTTGTGTGGACTAGAACCTGTTTTAATGAATGCGTAAACATACAGCCACTTACACCATCTGAAAACCTCCTAGCAGGACCTGGTGTTTCAAGGTCAAGTCTTGGAGTTGATCGTTTGGGGTTTTTTAATTTACTTTCTCAATGAGAATATTGTGTGTGTGTTAAATACATTGTTGGTATTAGTTTCCATCTTGTGCATCTTGAAAGTCTGTGCCCTACACCTGTGCTTACAGCAATTGAATCACTTTTGCTTGGAGTGATTTTTGTTTTATAAATCACTTATAGGCACTGCTTAATTCTTATTAACTCTGGCCAGTAATGTGTGTGTGTAGGCTGGGGGAATGCTACAGATGCTCAACAGCAAACAGCAGCATTGCAAAACTATCTAAAACAGAAAAAATTGCAGATTGTACTCAAACTGTGGTAGGTGAGCAATCATAACCTCAGCTGGATTTTGCTATTCCACAACAAACTCTTGAAACAACTCTCTGAATTTAACTCTAGGGACCATATAAGGCAATTTAGAGCTTGATTTTTTTTTTTTTCAGTGGCCAGCTAAATAATAATATCCAAATAGCAGTCTTAAATCTTATGTCTGGAATCGGAGCTTCACTGTTTTGGTCACTCCTGGTGCAGTGACTACCTGAGAACAGTTAATTGTACTCTCCTAATGTATCTAATACTGGTTTTGGTTTCTTGGCACAGAAACAGTTGAGGACTGAGGAAGCCAAAATTGTTCAAGAGAAAGCTGCCAAGATCAAAGAGTGGGTAACATTTAAACTTGGGGAGGTAAGTCTTTAGCTTGCTGCCAGGTTTCAAAGCCTGTGAGTAGGTACAGTGACTGCACTGCCAGTGGGCTCCTATGTGGGAAAATAATTTGAGAACAGTCAATCTGCCACAGAGGCTCTCTGCTTGCTTGGCCCTGTGCATACTCAGTTGTAGAACTAGAGTCATCGCTGTTAGTGGGAGCTGTTTACTTTATTGGGCAAACTATATAAATGACTGTGAAGTTACCAATGCCCAAAAACAGTCAATGAAGATGATTTACTAGTCACAAGTGGCTTTCACCTAGCTTTCTTCTGCCTCTCCCTTTTTTCTCTGGGTGCAGTTTCTGTCTCTTTCTGACAGAGCAGCTGTAACACAAACACATCCTTTGCTTTACCTTAATTTACCATCTCTGACTAATGATGTTTTCCAACAGCCCAGTATTTTCTCATATCTAACTTCTCTGTCCTGTCCATTGTATGAACTTGTGCCTCTGTCTAGGTCTAGCCTCTAGAAAAACAAAGATAGGAGTGGGTCAGCATGCAGTTTTAAGGATGCAGTAATAGTTTACAACTGGGAGTGGGGCTATCTGGTCTTTTATTCCAAGTTAAAGACATGTTTCCCAGGTTATGCAAGAAAGGGAATTTGTTGGAGTTGGAAGAAGCAGTCTTTGTGGACACTAATTATGTTATGATGTGACTTTGTAATGTCATTAGATTGTCTAGATAATTCAACAAGCTGCTGTGCTGCTTCTCTTTCATTTTCCTATATGAGATAACCTAAGGTGCATTTACATTTCTGACTAGTGCAGCAAAAAGGAGTAAGCACGAGCATTAATTTGGTGTGGCCCGCTATGAATCCAGGGCCATATATTCACAATATAACTTTGCTGCCATTGAAGTTTGTGCCAGATGCTGATTTTAGGTGCCTACTATGCAGAAGTGAAGCACTAGCAATTGGAGAACTTGGCATCTGTTTTGCAAATAGGTTACTCTAGACAGCACTACAGGTGTGGTTTCAACTTTGATTCCATCAACAGGGAAGCCTGTCTGGGTGCACCACTGCAGTGTTTAAGAGTGGGTGCTGAGACATTTCAAGTAAAGGCATAAGGCAAATTTGCAAAGAATCTCGCATGCTGTAATTGGAAATGTAAATGCACCCTTAATGTATGTTTGTTTTTTTTCTTTGGTCTGCTGGATCCACAGGATCTTCTTTTACTGTGTACAGGATGAGCTGGAAAAATGCTATTTCTGGGTAATGTTTTTTAAAATTTTCTCTTTCATGACAGTTATTTCTGCAACAGGAGAAAATGATAAACAATAGCAGGGAAGTAAATTAAAATACCTATTTGAGAAGTGCCAGTAGTATATAAGAGGCTGTTTGAAAAAGCACAGTAAAATGTTCAAGTGGGTTGTCCAGTAGAGCTGCTGACTGGAAGGATTTCAAGGTGACTGGTAGACTCACCTATCTTGTTTTCCTTTCTTAATACACTTGAATGTAATAAAGATGAAGACATGTTCTGTGTAGTGGATCACATGCTCACACGGTTTTGCATTATTTTTCAATTTTTATTATTGTTATTTCATAGCTTGAGCTAGAAAATTACCACCTGAAAAACTGTAATCAGAAGCTGATGGAGCAAATTGAAGCCCTTCAGGATACACTGCAAGGTAATTGTGGTCACCTGGCATTGTAGCCTAGTAACCACTACAAGATTGGAAGTCAGCATTCCCAGGTTGTATTCTTAACTTTGTCAGAAATTAATGACAGCAAGAGGTAGAATTGCTCTGTTCCTCAGTGGGTCCATTTTTAAGATGGGAATAATGTATTCTTACCTGCCTTAAACTCTTAATTGTTTTCCCACCAACAATTGAACACAGACCCCTTTTTCTAGAATCTGCTTTTTCCATTAAAATAAGCCACTGAGATCCTGAATTAGAAGCATTCATTGAAATACATAGTAAAACTCTCCATTCACTTCAATCCTAGAGGGGAGAAGTCCCTGAGGTATTTCACTTTACCTCTACATGTGAATTATTGTCATCCCCACAGAACCTCTACTGACATGTGAATGAGCCAAGGCAGCAGCTGTCTGGTCTGCCTTTAGAAGCTGGGGTCCTCTGAGCTATCAGATGAGGTTGGAGAAAGCTGCTTATGGTGTTTGGGCTTTTTCGGTTCTTCTTTGTGGATAAATGGAAAACATTAGTCTCCAGGGCTTGAATTCAAGCACCTTTCCTTGCAACACACTTTGAAGAGGAAATTCTCTCTTAATCATTTTCTTCCTTTTACTTTTTAATGAGCTTGGTTTGGTCATAGTAAGATGAGGTGGTTTCCAGAACTTCATTGGGCATGTGGGCCAGGGGCATTTCTTTCCTGCAGAAGTCTTTCTGGCATTCCTGTCACTCCCCAGCAAGGGAATAGGGCAAAATTCCTTCTAAATCCCACCACGTTTCTAGTGAAATGCTTTATGACTGAGTTTTTCTCATCCCCTCTGGCTCTGACTGTTCACAAAAAGAGAATGCTTGGTAAGCTGTGTTAATAATCTGGTATTAAGTGTTCCCTGGATCCCAACTCTCTGGGCAGTAAATAGCACTGCCCTCTCCTCTTATGCCTCACTAGTCTCACTATGCCAGGCTGAAGTCAGAGGCCTCTGCAGAGAGACAAATCTTTTCTTGCTTGCTAGGCTAATAGTAACAGCTTCCTCTTCTTAATCTCTTATCACATTTAGGAAGATGCAAAAATACCAATAATATTTAAAATGAATGGCCTCTTTTCTAGACTAATGATTTACCTCAGAGTTGGGGGGGAAAATGTATGCCAGGATTTGTGTGTGCCACTGTTATGTGTTAGCTGTGTTAACATTCACTTCCTTATGACTCAACTCCCAAGGTCTCATGGTTGTCTTTTTCTCAGCTATTTCCAAGGGTTTCACCCTTTCCACTGTCAACAGGAATTTATTCCACCGTATGTTCTTCCCTCTGTAACTTTCTGTTTTCAGTTTGTTTCTACTTCCTTGTGAACCCCTTTGGTGCTTAAGCAATGCCCATAGAGTCTGATGTTCAGGCATCATTTTCAGTAACAGCTATGCAGAGTCACACTCCGCTCATATTTTGCGATTTCCAAGGCATCTAATGACTTGGTTCTCCTTCAGTTAGGCAGTAGATAAATGCCAATGTCAATCAAACATCTTCTGCCACTCCAAGTTTTATCCACTCTTTCTCATATCCTAAAGCTGCTATTCGGCAGAAATCGTAGGACCGAGATAATGTTTAAATGCAGTGATTATGGAAAGGAAGAAAGTACAAGAATTATAAAGTGTAGGTACTAAACAGACAAAAGATCAATGAAGGCAGTCTAGGATATATCTTTTATGTCATCTTCTAATATAGCAACTGAAAGGGCAGAGAAAAAAACAAGAAAAGGAAGATTTTACAGCAAAACCATGTAAGTAACTATTATAAAACTTTGTGACAAAAAGCACTGCGTGGGTCATACAGCAGGAAAGGATAGCAAAAACTCTAGGGAAATTCTTGAAAAGAGAGTAACCTCACTGATTGGTGTGATGGTTAAGAAGGTCTCCATACCTTTGCTGGAAGCCCCATCTAGCCCCTGGGAATGGATGAAACCATACCAGCTTATTTGATGACTTAAATCACTGTAGGTCCACTAAAGCCAAAAGCCATGCTAAGCAGTCTTCTGGCCACTTGGGTATTTTTTGACAGTGTTGTTTGGATAGGTGCACTTCCTTCTCATGGCTGTTTTAAGAGAAGACATAATTGTGTATCAATAAGAATAAAAACTGTTATATTACATCAGACTGGAAGCTTGCCTAGGCTAATATCCTATCTCCTGGTCGGTTGTGGATGTTTCAGGAAAGAGTGTAGAAATTACTGCAAGTAAAGCTGTCCTTCCAGCTTCTCCTTTCTGTAGGTTAGGAAGTTTCTAGGCCAGAGCTTCCGTACCACTGGTACGTTACTTTTTCTGGCCTATCTGCAGCATTGTATTTTCTCTTTGTCTGGAAAAACCCCTTCCTTCTGTAAATGTCAAATGCACTGCCTGATAATTTCATTAGGTAGCCCTTAATTTCACTTTTGTAAGAAACAGCAATTAATCTTTTCCTGTTCATCTCCTCTGTGCAATTCCAAATTATAAATGTATAGCACTTTTGTTATAACTGTGCCCAGCCATCTCCTATCTGTTCTGTATAGTACTAACCAGGCTGCTGCTGAAATACAGCTGGTGTGAACATACACTAGGAAGCAACATTAAGACATTAAAGCATTTGAATGCCCTAACCATATGTTCTCCTCCATTGTAGATGTGACCAGCATTCCTCCCTTTGAATCTCTTTGGAACTGTAATTCCCTGAAGCCCAGAGCATCACAGGCCTCTTTTGCTAAGAAGATAGACCAGAAATCTGTAATCCTTGCACCTGGTTTCAGAGAGGTGTGTCAGACAGGGTCTACCGAACATGTCCTCTCTTCAGCAAACACAGTCCTTGCCAATGACACCTGTACTGAGAATGGAGAGGATAAATCTCTGCTTTCCCAGAGCATGCTGAAGCTCATGTCCGACCCATCAAGCTGGAATCTCTCCACAGAAAAAGATGTATTCCCAACCATAAGTTCTGAACGTGGTTTAGGGTGCTCTGACCCTGTATCAGTGGACCCTCCAGCTGAGACCATGAGAATTCTTGAGTCTTTGACCTTCCAGTCATCTTTGGAAGCAAGCTGTAGTGCTGTGAGCACCTTGCAACAAGTAGGTTTGGATGGAACCCGCTTCTCTGATGACCTGAGTGCCAGATTCCACTCCCACCGGCTGGACTCCTGTTCCTCAGGAGAAATAATGAGCATGCTTGAAGGCCATCTTCAAACTGCTGAACCACCCCTGGTTGTGTCAACATCAGCTGTTACAGCACATTCTTCCTGTGCAGGGATGGAATGCAGCCTTGGGAGTAGTATGACCTTTCCAAAAATACGAACACCCAATACACCAAGAGACAGTATCCAACTAGCCAAGAGACATCACAGCCAACCACAGCCAGGGGCTAATTCCTTCCATTGTGTAATGCACTTAGAGACTAGCACTTTCCAGCCCATAACAGACCCTCCAGTCTGCCACGGGCACATAGAGGAGACAGACATTGATGATGATGGAGTATTGGAGAAGATGGAGACAGAATGTGCTCTGCTGAGGGAAGAAGCTGGAGCATGTGAGGAAAAGTACCACTTACCTGCAGGGCAAAGAGAAGCTGTGAGTTCTGAGGCTGGTATACTTGACCCAGGAGGTAAACCTCCAACACCACCGCTGCACAGATTCCCATCATGGGTAAGAAATGCAAGGACAACAGTCTGTGAAGTGCTTCTTATCTTTGAGTAGTGCCCAGTAGTTAGCTATAACAGGGTAAGCAGTTGTTACCTGTAGACATCACAGGTTATGTTCCTGAACCACCAAGTCTGACAGTTCCAGGTCATGGGGCATGCTGGCAATTTTTTTTTTCTTTTCTCTTTATAAGGGGAAAAAAAAAATCCATGGAAAAAACAGTACTCAAGAAACATAGAAATAAAACTGAAACTCGGGGGGTGCTGCATTGTGGTTTATCATTATGAGTCATCAAAAGTTAATCCTTAGTTCTGTTGTCATGTGTTTAAGGTAGAAAAATGAGTCATAAATACAGTGGACCAGACCAGATACCTCCAGAGCAAGAAAAAACTGTGAATGCTCAAATAGATACATGGATTAGATCTCAGCATTCCTAGCTCATGGTATACTTCTGGTATAGGAGAATTTTGTGAAAACCTCTGGTAAAGTGATGTGCGTGTCCTGTTGCTTACGTCATATGAGAGAGGGGTTTATTGTTCTCACTTTCAGTTACTTGTTAGCTGGATTGTTTGCTGGTTATAGGATTGTTTAGGTTGGAAAAAATAAAAAGCCTTCACCTCATCCACTGAGCAGGTTACCTTGTCATAGAAGATCAGGTTGGTGAAGCAGGACTTCTCTTTCATAAACCCATGCTGTCTGCTTGTCCTGTACATGCTGTGTGATGCCACTGAAGATGATCTGCTCCATGGCCTTCCACAGCACTGTGGTCAGACTGACAGGTCTGTAGTTTCCCAGATCCTCCTCTGGCCATTCTTGTAGATGGGTGCCACATTTGCCAAGTTCCAGTCACCCTCAACCTCCCTCGTGGACTGGTTGAGTCACCCTCAACTCCCTCCCTGGTAGCTGATGGGCAGTGGCTCAGTGAGCTCTTCAGCCAGCTCCCTTAGTACTCTTGTGTGGATCCCATCTGGCTCCAGAGATGTGTGTGTGTCTAAGTGGTGTAACAGGTTGCTGAGCATTTCCCCTTGGATTATAGGGGCTTCATTCTGCTCCCTGTCCATGTCTTCCATCTCAAAAGCCTGGGTACCTGGTGAACAACTGGCTTTACTATTACTGAGGCAAAGAATGCATTAAGTACCTCTGCCATTTCCTTATCCTTTGGCAGTATGTTTTCCACCATATCCAATGGCAAATTTGCTTTTGTTTCTCCTGCATTTATAGAAATCTTTTATTGTCTTTTACTGCAGTAGCCAGGTGAAATTCTCATTGGTTTTTGGTCCTTCTGATTTTCCCCCTGCATAACCTCATGGTATGCTTGTAGTCTTCCTGACACACTTACCCTTTTTCCAGAGGTCCTAAACTCTCCTTTTTTTACTGGGTTCAGCCAAAACTGTCAGTTCAGCCATGCCAGTCTTCCTCAACGTTTCATCTTGCAGCACATGGGGACAGTGTGCTCCTGAACCTTTAAGATTTCCTTCTTGAAGAATGTTTAGTTTTGCTGAACTCCTTTGCCCTTCAGGACTGAGGCCCAAGGGACTCTGTCAGCTTTGACTCCTAAACAGGTCAAAGCCTGTGTCAGTCTAACTGACAAACTTGGTGGAAATTAATATAGTATCAAAAGAGATGATTCTGTTGGTTTTATTTGCTTTTTTGAAGGCATAGGCAAACACGTAATTTATTGAAGATGCAAAGTCAAGCACTCATTGTTAATTCTTATGTTTTATAAATTTATTTTCAAGGAAAATGAAACATTAATTGTGATCTTTGACTGTATCCTTTATGATACAAATTTAAACCCCAGTATAATCACATCCATTTTTCCAAAGGAATTTCTTTTTTTTTCAGTCCATAATATGAAACTGTGCTGGGAGTGAAGATGAATAATGTAGTAAAAGAAACTTCAATTTTTTAAGATGTCTGTTTCATTTGCTGCGGAAGTCAGAAGGGTGTCAATGAACAGGGTACTCATTTGGAAGAAAGGAAATATGACTCAGAGATTAGATCAGAGAGAAGAATAGTAGCCAGAGTTCCCACGTAAGGTTCTTCTAGTCCCATAAGCTAAATTTTTCACAGGTGATTATCAGCTCCACACACACTTTCTGAATGTCTAACTTGAATTGGCAACTAAATTTGATTACAGAAGCACTGATCACTTCTCTGCTGCAACTGTATTAACTTGTTCTCATTACGTTGTTATATGATGCTAAATTCTCAAGTTGTATCTTGGACATCTTGAAATGGGTACTCTAAATTATTCAATACTTCAAAGAACTTATGTCTGAGTTCTTCTGAAAAACACTGATAGGACTTGTCAATGTCCCTCTCAGAGTTATTGGAAAATTTTTTATTAACTTTTGTGAAGCATTGCATTATTATAGTCAGGAACACCACATGAAAAATTCATTATTTGTTCTTCAGACAAGAGTTAAATAAATGTATCCAAGTAGGGCAAATTTAAGTGTATCACACAGTAAATCATAAATAGAATAATAAATAGTAGCTTAATCAGTAAGAAATATCCATTATGTTTCTGAGTAAGTTGTCTGGGAAAAAAATTGACTTTGCAGTTTGAGGTATTTTCATGTATATGTATTATGTGTGCTATTTCCTAGTGATTGGTTGTATGCTTTTAGGAGCAGCAAGAGGTTTCTTAGCTTTGGGTTTTATTCATTTCAGACTGGTTGATGTCTTAGCCATAACATTGCATTTAGATAGAGATTTGGTTTTCTTCCCTGGAATTGTTATCAGTTCGTGAAGCACTTGGAGATCCTTTGAACTGAAGGCTCTGTATGTTGTTATAACTGAGACACAGGCTTATTGAGATCATTCCAGGCATTTTTTTCATTCCCTTATCAGAGAGTGGGCATCCTTTGCAGGTGGTGACTGAATAAATTGTCCTGAATTTATTGCATCTATGGAATTTCTTGATTCATTTTAGTGCATTGTTTATAAAGTGGACAAACCCCATATTTTTCCAAGCTGTGACATAATCATTTATTAATAATTGCACGTAGGTGTTCCAGTTTGTGGATATCATCTGTGTAGCTGGGGATTGACACAGAGTAACATGCTTCCACTAATGGTCATTCACATAAGATATGGTGGAACAGCAATCTTAGCCCCTCCTTCCTGCCCAAAGGTGTGACTGTGGTATGAGTCTGTGACATGAGCATTTCTTTCTGCAAGAATCACATTTTTGTCTGATTACTGTTGTTCATGGTGGTGTCGTTTCAGGAGAGCCGAATCTATGCTGTGGCCAAATCTGGCATGAGGTTGTCTGAAGTGGCCATGGCGAATGACGCTTCCAGATGCTGTAAGTTCTGGACAAGATCCATCTTTAGAGGGAGTTTATGGTGACTGTGGGACCTGGGCTTCTGCATATCCTCATTTCTTCATTTCCTTGCCTGTTTTGAAAGTAAATTTGATCTCGCAGATCATAGCCACAATAAAGAGAGGATGGGAGGAGGATGCATCTGATCTCAGGGATGGTTGATGCTGAGCTTTTTGAGCTTCTACACTCAGTGACATCTTCAGGGATTCCATTATCTCCTTCATCACTTCCACAGCCACTCTTCTGCCTCTGCATGTCTGTGGCCTGTTTTTAGTCTTATTCACCATCACCATCTCCTGTTAGGGCTTTTATCTGTTTGCCCATGGTGCACCAGATTGCCATTGTACCCTGGGGAGCACAGGGTGGGTAAGATGTCTTATAGGCTAAATGAAGGGAACTCTGCAGCTCTCTCTGGGAGTTGTATGTAATTAATAACACATTCCCTGGCCTTTGTGAGACCAGATTGTCCAGGATGGCAATCCTCCATGTGCTTCTCCATTAAAACCTCCACCTTTTCACCAGTTTGTATTATTTGCTCTCTTGCTTTCTCTCTGAATTTTCCCAGTCTCCAATTTCTCATGTTCAACTTCTGGGCCATTTACCTGT
The DNA here is from genome assembly GCA_013390005.1 of Calyptomena viridis. Classification (NCBI taxonomy): domain Eukaryota; kingdom Metazoa; phylum Chordata; class Aves; order Passeriformes; family Eurylaimidae; genus Calyptomena; species Calyptomena viridis. Next base: position 51,578 of record WEIV01028707.1, read on the forward strand.
CTCATCTACAGAAATGTCACCGTGCCAGTCTACACTACACTGAAGGGGGTAAGGAGTTACCTCACTTTTCCTATTATGAAAAGCATGATCCAGGGCTGCTAGTAACTTGAGAGAAAGCAGGATGAAGCTGTGCAATGAAGGAAAGAAAATTAGAAAATCTCAGGAAGTACTGGATGCCAAAAGGATGCAGAAGGAGTAGCAAATGATAAATATATTTAGGAATACAGAATATTGCAGCAAGTTTTGGTTCAGGAAGCTGCTGTGTGCACTATGAGGCTGTAGAAACCTAGAAGTGGTAGTGGGTGTAGCCTAAATGAAATGGAGCACAGGGCTTGTGGAACAGTATGAGGGTGTAACCTAGAGGAAACCCAAACAGATCAGACTACAGCGTCCAGTTTGGAAGTTCTCAGACTAGAAGGGGAGGAAATTAGGGACCCTGGGGCAGAAGTGGGCAAGGTGGTGTGAAAATGAAGGGCACTGATTTCTCTGCCTCCTTATTGAGCAGGGATTCTCCTGGAGAAACTCTACTCTCACACGCTAACCATAGATCTGTTTTCCAGAAAGCCACACAGATCAGCAATGTGCCTTTCTTAGATGAATCGTCAGGATCTGATGATGACTGTGGCTCCCATGCCAGCTTCAGGACTTCTACTGCTGGATCTGAGAATAGGAAAGCTAGCATGCCAGGCAGCCCTCGTGCAGTGAAGAGAGGTAAAGTGGGAGTATTGCTACTGAGCAGGATGAACTTTTGTCATCACAGGTGAGGCAAGATGCCCTGAACAGCATCATCAGTGACAGGAAAATACTCAGCTGTGGTGATGCTAATAAGGAATTCTCCCAGAATGTGTGCAGACATCAACAGCTACTCAGTAGAAACCTGTTCTCTCAGATGGTTTTTACTGCTGATAGATTTCCATTCAGGCAATTGCTAAACTTAGGTTGTGGGAAGGATTGATCCAGTCATCCATACCTTTTCTGTGACTTTTTCTTGGAAGCAAGCTAGTACTGGCACAATAAAGAAAATGGGGTTTTTGTCTTTTTCACTGGCTGGTAACTTCTCAGCCAGTAAGAAAATCTTTCCTGTCTTTGAGAGGCATCAGGTACTTTGTCTCCTGACTAGGACATTTTTTCTTGTCTGATGGGAAGGCTAAACTGGATCTTTGAATGGAATTTTCATTACAATTGGTAGTCAGTAGAATAGAATCATATTTCATGTAGTCTTAACTTCTGTTATGATGCATTGGCTGATGCGTCTGTGCATTGCCATGGACTAGTGGTGGAAGATTCACAGAAACCAAAGCCCATTGCTAGTGAGCAAGCCTTTTCCTTAGTTGGAATCAGGGGGGCTTGAGATTTTATAGTGGATGTTTCCAGCTGAAAACAATGTCTGTCCTTTAGATAACAAGTCTGTTGATGTTTATTTTTTTAATATTTTTTAATCTGTCTTTATTCAGCTATAAATTTATTTCACTATCAGTATCCAAAACTCACTTTCACTACTTGTCTTCCAATGGAGAAAAAAAAAGGCCTCATAGGTCTGGTTAGTGGGGTTTGAGTTTCCAAGATCTGATCTGATTTGTTCTTGAACCAAAAAAAGCCTTAATGGTAAACTCAGAAACTTCTTCAGAGTTTGAAAAAGTTCAGTGCATGTTTCTGTCTAGCCATGATTCTTATTCCTTCCTTTATTTTAAATAGGTGTATCTATGTCCTCACTGAGCTCTGAGAGTGACTATGCCATCCCTCCTGATGCCTATTCCTTGGATGGTGACTATTCAGAGCCAGAACAAAAGCTACAGCGAACATCTTCCTATTCCACTGATGGTGGAATCTGCACTGTAAGTCTTGCTACATTACAGTTGTAAAGGGATGCAAACAGGGCCTTGGCCCTGAAAAAACATAACTGCAGTATATTGAGTTATCTTCTGCAAGGTGATGCTCTAAAAGACTGGGCTATTGGTCCAGCTGATAGGTATCAAAAAACACTATCTGATGTTTTAGATGCAATTTCTGTTACATGGTCAGATAAAAGTATGCCCATCGAGGGCTGTATTCTTACCTGATGGCCTGTACTAGTTTCCTGTAGTCATATTCTACTTTAATGATAGCCTTACACTTTTGGGCAAAACAAGTTTGGAAATTCAGAGGAAGGAAGGAGAAAGGATATAATATTTTGGCCTAGAGAAAAACCCTCAAATGCAGGCAGCATTAAATTCTGTGCTCTTGAAGGTAAGAGACCAAGCAGACAAGGAACAGGAGTCTAATCATGCCATAGAGACAGCCTTTGTTAATTCTTAGTTGAAAAATCAGTGCTTTGGTAGGATGACAAGTAAGTTTACAGTGCATCAAACAATCAATGAATTTATCTTCAGATGCCTTCTTTACTAATAAACAACACAGCGTGTATTTGCAGCTACACAGATACTTTAGGACTCTCTCCAAGTTGTGGAGAAAGCACTGACTTGGATGGCTGCTACTAAACAAAGGAGAAAATGATGGAGATGCAGCATATGTCTGGGCTTGATTTCAGCACACTTTCATTTGTATTTTGAGAGCTACAAGATAATCTCTTCTTCCCTTTACTTTTTGCCCTCCAGGAACCCATGGAGAAATCAGGTTACTTGCTCAAAATGGGCAGCCAGGTAAAGATGTGGAAGAGACGATGGTTTGTTCTTAGAAACAGACAAATCATGTACTACAAGTCTCCGGTAAGTCACAGGGATATATTTACTCCTCTCTGGAGGCACAGAAAAGTACTCGTCAGTCAGTACCTGGCATTCTGAGGAAAACTATGGCTTCCAGGGGCAAGAACACTGGATTCTTTCATTTTTCATGCATGGACATGGAAGTACTAGAAAACTAGGGTAAAATTGAAAATAAGCTTTCATGCAG
>WEIV01028707.1:55225-74087 GCA_013390005.1 Calyptomena viridis
TGTGAGAAAGGCTTTGGTTTGTTGATGGTTTGGGATTTTTTTCCTAATGTCTAATCCAAGCTTCCTAAGATGATATTTGTCACCATTACCCTTGTTATATTGTCTGCTACTACTGAGGAGACCTTTGTTTCATCATTGTAGTGGGATCACTCTGTCTCATATTTAACCTGGCAACCTTCAGCTGTCCTTTCCAGCTCATGAATGCAGACTCCAACCTGCATATGCATATCATGCTAAGATCCATCTGAGGTTTCCTGCCAAAAAAACTGTTTCTTTTGTTTCCTCAGAGCGATGTTATCCGCAAACCACAAGGGCAGATGGAGCTGAATTCCTCATGCCAAATTGTCAGAGGTGAAGGGTCCCAAACATTCCAGGTAGGTGTTGCTTTTTTATCCTGCTTTTTTATCCATACACTCAGTGGCTGGGTGAGGGAGATAGTACCTAGGATCTCCTCATTTTGAAAAATTCTTCTCACAAGATCTTTAGCCTGACTTTACATGCCTAAAGGATCTGAAGAAACATCTGAAGTGTTGGATTCCTTTAAAATGAAAAATTATCAGCAGCACTGAAAAATAAAAAAGGATAAGAGAGGACACAAAGCACAGTATCCAACAGAAACAGCAAGGGAGCTTATGAGAATTTGATTGATCTGAGTTTCACTTCTTTCACTTGGGCTTTGAGGATTAACACTTTTTTCCTTACCCTGAAAAAATCCCTCCTGAATGACCAAAAAAACCCAAAAAAGACACTCTAGGGGATAAAGAAATTCAGCAGCTGAAATTTGTAGGTGTGCAGAATTACACTTGCTTGCTCCTTTTCTTTCCAGCTCGTGACAGAAAAAAGGACCTATTTCCTAACAGCAGACTCACCCAACATCCTGGAGGAATGGATTCATGTCCTACAGAGTATCCTGAGAGTGCAAGTGACCAGTTCTGTTGGTGTTCCTCATAGTGATGCTAAACCAACTGTGAAAGGTTGGCTAACCAAGGTAAAATATTCAGTTTAGCTCAGTATTGACAGTGTACCAGCTGCTTGGTTTGTACTGTAACTGTGAGCAAGAAATTAGTATTTTAATACTCCCTGTAAGAGCAGGTGAAGAAAGAAAAGTGGCAGTAGACTTCTGTATTTCAGAGCAAAACATTTCTATAAATGATAAGGAATGGGACAGACAAGGCTACTGAAAGATACTGACTTTGTCAAATAGTAAGTCATAACAAATATCTAGCTTATGTATGCTTTTCTTCACAGTGTGTCATAGTAAAAAAAATCAGAAAACACTGTTAAATGTTACATTTAATTGACCTGTAACTTGTAGAGTTTCAAAGAAATGGCTTGTATGGTTCTACATTAGCATTTATTTCTGTCATAACAGACTGCATGCACATTAGTGCAAAGTACAGTCGCTGAAAATTCTTACGCTTTATACCATTTCCATAGATTACTTTTGCATTGCAAGTTACTATGAATATTTTAATATAATTCTGATCAGCTTCTAAGATGGCTAAAGATGGCCTGCGTCAGAGGGTTGTTCATTTGCAATAGGAAACAGCTCCCCAGACTACAGGTTGGCTGGTCTTTTCCTGCTGAGATAAACTGATTTGGTTTTATACTTTTAAATAGGTTATTCTTAGTATTGTATTTCAGAATACAGACATGATAACTTATTGTGAATAAATAAAATACTTCCCAAAATTTTAGACCCATTTCCATAAGCACCTATATCCCATCTACTTAGATGGGGTGTACTTACCTGCTTTTGGAAGTGATGTCCTGTATGTTTTGAGAGGACCTTTATATTAACATAAAAAACCCAATATATGCAAGGTTTTAAGAGAGAGTTGAATTGAAAGTTGAAATCCTAGAAAATTGTTCCAGCAACACTGCTGATGTTAAAAACATGTATTTCTTTGTCCTCCTTACAGGTCAAGCATGGTCATTCTAAGCTGGTCTGGTGTGCACTGATTGGAAAAACTTTCTACTACTATCGAAATCATGAAGATAAGGTAATTCCTTTTCCCCTTTTTGTTACTGAACCTCCTTGCCCGTTTCTCATGAAGCTTTCTTTCATTTATGGCTTCTGTCTCATGCTTCAAGCTCTTGCTTGGTTGTATTTTTCCTCTTCTAACAGCATGTGTTCCACAAAGAAAATCAGTATTTTCTCTGATTTTATTTTTTTTAAGCTAAAATGACAGCAGACTTAAAAGGCAAGTGATTGTTCTTTCTCAGATCATTGTATATCTTGTTTCTCACTTTTTCCATTTGGTCTTGTGAAGGCTTTAGAGCAGACTTTTATACAGCACCCGATATATTCTGCACACTGTCATGAAAATTAACAGTGACGACGATATTGAAAGAGGGGCGTCATTTAATTAGTCCATTACTTTGTCCTGGTGATGTCAAAACCAAAGTTTTAGAATATCAAGAAATACTGTGATTCGTGTTTGGGATTGACCTCCAGAGTTAGTGCATCAGATATCCTCTGTTTGTCTGAGTCTACCTACTTATTTAATATAAAAAATACTTGTTTTCCAGTAGCAAAGAGAAGGTCTGACCAGGATCAGAAAACAGTGGCTCGAGATACTGAGCAACTGACATCAAGGATAATGGGAAAAAACAATATCTTATGGGAAAAAACATCTTTCTATTTGCACTTTCTCATTCTGACCTGTAGATGTTCTCCTAAGAAAAGTAAAAAAAGTAGTGGCTTTGTATCACAGTTTATGAAAGAGAAGAGGTTCTGTAGAAATGTAGATTATGTAGAAATGAAGATTACAGTAGCTAAAGACTGAATTTATTATTTATTCCTTACATTTTACAGAACTGCCAACATTTTAATCTGGCTTTTCTTTCCCAGTGTTCCCTGTCCGTACTAGATTAACTACACTTGCCTAACTCACTTCTGTTCCTTGTAGTGTCCCCTAGGGCACCTGCCTATGCGTGAGTCCAAAGTGGAAGAAGTAGACCGTTCCTGTGACTCTGATGAAGATTATGAAGCCACTGGTGGAGGACTTCTCTCATCCCACTGTACTCTGGTGATTCACCCACAGGACCAGAGTCCCACATACTTACTCATCCGCACCAAACAGGAGAAGGTATAGAAGACAGTCTCTTTTTCAGAGAACAAGAGCCTATTTGGTAATAACAAACAAATGAGTCATACAGGCTGAACCTGTTTGTAGAAGAGAGGTCTGAATTGATCCACACTGTTCTCATCCTTATGTCTAGAATACCTGGCTGTACCATCTGACTGTTGCAGCTGGTAGCAGTAATGCCACAGTGGGTACATCATACGAACAACTCATTGGAAAACTACTGGATGCAGAGGGAGACCCTAGTAAGTAGAAACTACAAACTCTTCCATGGTAGCAAAGGATAAGGAAGGAGTAATTTCAATTCCCAGTTTTGATCCATCCAAAGATGAGGGAAGGGAATTTTCAGTAGTACATAATATGGTATAGTGTCCTTCTCCCCTAGTTCCCAGACAAGTCCATCACATTGTCACATCATCTATCAAAGCCTCTAAAATTTTAATTAAATGTTAATTAAAATTAAAAGAAAGAAGTGGAGTTTTATTCTTTTCCTGGTTTTGTTGGTCTTGATTTTCCTTTCCAGGGAATCTCGACTATACAAACACATGCTCTTTCCTCTAAATACACTCACACACACTTACCTTCACATCTGTTTGTCTGCATGTGTAAACCCTTACACATACATCCATGCTTGTCTGTTCCTCATCTTTGATACTTGCTCATGGATATATGTTTATATTATCAAATATGTATTAACATATGCATTCATACCTAATACTCTTTTCCTGCACACTCACATATTGCTGTACTTGTATGTGAACCTTGCTTACTGTTGAACAGTGACTTGTACTAAAAAGGACCAAAAGCAGCAGGCAGTTGCCCTGGCAGAGTTTGTGTCTCAGTTTGAACACACAGCTGAGCAGTTTATTACCAGAATCCAGCTGATGAGAAGCATTGATGCAGCAGGATTGAGGATGGCCGTATTTCTTTCTGCTTATGGCCAGTGCTGCTGGTGACTCCTTATCAGTGGCAGGCTGATAAGTGTCACCAGAGATAACGTGGCCTAGTGTGGAGCTGCTTCCTTGGGTCCTTTGCCATTTCAGCGAGGCTCCTTGTCAACACAGGCATTGTTATCTTCCTTCTGTTTCTAACACTGCATGTTTTTGCCCATCTGCTACCTCAGATTCTCCTCTGTGGAAACATCCTATGTTGTGCTACAGTAAAGATGGGTTGCACACATCCCTCACCACTCTGCCATCAGAGGCTCTACAGACTGAAGCTCTGAAACTTTTTAAGGTATTTAAAGGGACATTGCACGGTTTTCAGTTATTTTGCCCTGTTGTTGGGGCAATAACATTGTTTGATCATGTTGTCAGAAAATTTCCTGTCAATATTGACTGCTTTAAACAGGCCTGCTGGGTCATTTATTACAATAGGACAGTTGAATTTTAGGTATCATTCATTCTTTTGAGGTTTAACTTTTCTTGTGCTGGAATCTGGGTTTAGGAATACTGTCCCCCACAAACTTTGTGCTTCAAAGTTAGCTTCATCTTCCTCTTTTCCTCTCCAATAGTTGGATTGAAGGAAACAGAAACAATTTACTGGCCAACTTAGTTGTGTCAGTAAGACCAGTGGTGAAGCCACGGGAGATTGCATTTTTGCACTCTTCAAGTGTAAGATCAGCAGTAAGGCTGAACAGTGTGAACAAGGTAAAGCACAGGCATGGAAGGCAGGAAGCATATTTTCCCCTCGATGCACTTTCTGCCTTGTAAATTCCTCAGACTGAAGGCGGTTGAGTAAATTTTCTAGTTGCCATAACTAAAGAGGGAGGAACAGGAATTAACTGTTGATTCTCCTTCCTCTCAAGGCTATTTATTAATTGTCTGTAATGCATCTGAGGAACCTGGCCTGGAAGGTGTCAGAGAAGAGTTGCTGTATTCATGGCATTGACTAACTTCCACCCTTTTACAGTCCTGTCAGCTGTTCATCAACGTTCCTGTGGAGGCATCCTCTATTGATTACCATGTGTCACTTGCCCAGACAGCACTGCAGGTCTGCCTGACGCACACTGAGCTCCAGAACGAAATTTACTGTCAGCTTGTTAAACAGACCAGCTGCCGACAGCCCCAGAACCACTCAGTCATTCAGGTCAGTTCCTCTTTAGTCACTTCCACTCTGCAAATACATGCTATTTCATTCCTTGTTTTTAATAATGAGCAATGGGACTGGATCTCACAAAATTGTGCTAATGCTAAAGGTGTGCTAGAGGAAAGAGAGTCTCAGCACTGATGTGCAAAGAAAAACACTAAGAATGTAACTACGTGCAAAACAAATTTTAGTTTAAATGTAATTATTTACCAGTTGCAAATGATCTGTTCACACCATGTTCAGAATCAAAATTCATAGCTTGTGTTGGCTAGCTATAACTGTCACGTGGTATTTTGTTTTCCATTTTAGATAATTGACAGCACACAAATCATGAATATTACTATTAGGCATGAAATCTGAATCTTTCACTATAATTATTGGCTAAATTAAACGAACAAGTTACAGTATGAATGTACATATTTAATTACAATATTCCCAGTTCAAATGAGAAATTAAAATCAGGTTGAAGAATAATGGGTCTAACTTGAAGCTAAATTCTCCAGTGTATTTTTTTGTTATGATTCCCAGTTACATAGTATTAATTTAAGTGTTAATGGTTCACTCAGCTCTGATTACACTAGCCAAAATTTTCAGAAGTAGCCAATCCTTTAGAACTCTTCTTAGAGTCCAGGTTGAGATACTGAAGAGCAGCCTGTCTGACCATCACTTCCCTCTGAAGCATTTTGAACAATGTGTCTAAAAATGATCACTCTGAAAAGTGCTAGTCACTATCCAACATTTTGGTTGCAGTATTCTGTGAAAGACGACAGATAAGTACAGAACAAAAGTCATGTCCAGTTTTATGTTCACAGTGCTGGCAACTCCTGGCTTTATGTGCTCCTCTATTCCTGCCTCAACATCATTTCCTCTGGTACATCAAACAGCACTTGCAGCGACATGCAGACCCCAGGTAAGGACTGCAATAGCATTTTCTTCTGCTAAGCTGACTTTTGCATCCACAATAAATATGGGGGGGGGGGGGGCAATTTGTAACACACATCTGCAAAAATGTGTTGAGAGAGACGACAGAAGGTTCCCAGTGGTATTAAGCTCTGCCCCTTCAGTCATTCACATTAATTTGTCACTTAGATTAAGCTGGTTCATAAAACAGAGTGAACTATACCAGCAAAAGAACTTTGTGCAGATGTAACTGGAGCTATATAGGGAGGTTTCGTGCTAATGCAACTACTTTCTTTTATTGCTAGAAAGACAGATTAAAGTATTTATTTAGAATGAATTATTCAGATTTTAGGTGATTACATTACAGATGCTGTCAGATTAGCAGGCATACTGACAGAACAAAAGTGAGGCAGACAATATCTTAGGAAACTGTAAAAAGTTAGGAAAAACTAACAAACCTGAAACAAATGCTGGTGCTGTTTTTTGTTACCTCTTTGCCATGTATCATTTTCCTCTGAAAGACAACGGTACGAGATCTACAGTAACACTGATAAGTTTTTTCTCCACTGTTCATGCTGTGCTCTTTGTTTCTTCAGCAAATCTCACCGTGTCCTTGGCAGGGAGGTCAGTCACAGCTAGAGATGCCCACTTGTCTGTTGCAACAATATACTGTTGTTAAGATAGAGGTAAAAGAGTCGTTTCCTTTCAAACAAATATTCATATTCTAATAATAAGCCTATGTCTGCCTTGGAACTCAAGCTACAAGTCTCCTGGTACTGCAAAGGAAATCTGGGTACTCCTATCAAGTCTCTTTTATTTTCTTACATGCTGCCTCACATTTACTATTTCTCCGTAGAAGTGAAAATATGGATATCAGGCACTCCTCAATGTTCAGGTTCTCTCTCTGTTTGCTAAGACAACACGTTAGGGATCTTTTGTCTAGTACTTGAAACCTTCTCTTCAAACTTGTGCATTACCAGCTCCCAGACTGGGCCATTCAACTCAGTAGTGGAGCTGCTGTTGGGGACTATTGTATTTCATAAGGATATGCTGGGGTCTGTGAAACTGATTTATTACATCAGTTTCAAGCCTCACTATGCTGATGGTCTACCAGATTCTTTGTCCAAAAGTACCTTTATCAACAAATATACTCAAAGCAGAAGCAAAGAGGAAATTTTTTGTACAATCCAGATACAAAACAATTATTAGGGCTAGGAAAAAAACAGAAATTACATGAAAATATGTCTATATTCATCTGTAGTTTAGATTAGATGTAGAGCAGTTGCTAAGCATGACTTAGCCTGGCTCCTTCTGCCTCGCTCTAGGAATGCTTAGGTCTCTTTGGCTGTTTCTTGACTAGTTAAATAGAAATACTTTCCCTGTTTCACACAGCAAGCAAGATACTAGAATGTTTACACTGCATAATGCCTGTGGTCTAGATTTATACTAGATCTTATTTCTAGGTATTTTTTTTCATGAAAGGTGACCTTAAAGTATATATCCAGCCTCTTAAAGATCAAGCAAAGTGGGGCAGAGTTCCAGGTGAGAAGACACGGAGTCAGTCAGGAGCATTTGGATGCCAGGCACAACAGCTTCTTGTTGAAGCAAGATTCTCTATTTGAAAATTGTCCAAACTCATTACTAGGAAGGGAGGTAATATATTGCTCCATTGAAAAGCCAGAACTCCTGACTTCCATGTTGCTTGCAGGGATTTAACTGGAGATTTAATCATGTACTGAGTTCCTGAAGGCATCTTCAATGAAATTAGTTTTCCCTGCAGATGATAATAATCATGATAGCATGATTATAAATCTTTCCATTTCAAAAGTTAGTATATATATACTTAACATTTTTGTAAAAGGTATAATTGACTGTTCCTGCCTGGCTTTAAAGACACATCTTTTTGGTGCTGTTCAATGGAGCTCTTTCTTCAGTAGGCAGTAAACTATCCCTATTCTGTATTGAACTATCAACAAATCTAAGCTTGCTTTGAATCTTTGTCAAGTCTCTTGACTGGCAGGTAAGGTTAATACATGGAAACTTGTAATTTGTATAACCATGTAAATTGATAAATACAACTTGTATAATCCTTGTGAGACTAATGCATTACAATTTATTATTAATATTTAACAGGACTTGATATGGTAGTAACTAAATTCCACTGGCATGACAGTGAGTTTGAGGGTGAACTAGTCTTGGTTTAATGGATACTGTGATGGCAACAGGGTACAGAAGAGGATATTCCTATATTATGTCCAGTCCACCTAGAAGCAGGGAATGCTCTTGTGCTTCTTAGAGAGTTCATTGTCTGCCTTGGTTTTACAGGTCCTTGGAGCTCGAGTTCATGTTGTAGCTTTTCACTTGAGCTAACAGCTCAAGTCTGTTGAGATGAACAATGTATCTGCACAGAGATGTATCTTTCCTTGAGCAAAAGCCTGAGGGAGGAATGCCTTCTCATGGCACGGGAAATTGAAGAGGACATGGCACTTAGAGCATGTTCGTGGTTCTCTCCACCTCTTCCCCTAGGAGTGAAATAGGCAAGTATGCCATCTACTGCCAGAGATCAGTGGACCGCACGGTGCAGGCTGGAGAGAGGGAAGCCAAGCCCTCCCGGATGGAGATCGTGTCCATCTTACTAAGAAATCCCTACCACCACTCACTCCCCTTCAGCATCCCAGTGCACTTCATGAATGGAACCTACCAGGTGAGCCACCACAGCTGCCTTCCTTTTGGGCATTTGAGGACTGCACCATAATCTACCCCCTTCATATGGGTGAGTTGGCACCGTGGTATTTATACTTATTAGATAGTGGGAGATAGACATTACTTCTTCTGCTTGTCATTTTACCTGTTTTCCCTGAGAAAATGAAAGGAATCCAGCCCCAGCTGGAAAAGGTCTTAGGAAGAAAAGGTAGCTGGGGAAAAGGGAGAGGTATCAAAAATGTCTCAATATGGATATGGGAAAGTGCATTGTGAAGGGAGATAATATGCAGCACGTGCTGTCACTGGAGCTGGCAGTTCATCCTGAGACATAAATCTGTAGGAAATCTGCCTTCCTTTGTTGCGATACCCATCAATGTCATGTTTCTTGAATTCTTGTATCCTCAATTAATTCCTCTTTCATTGCAGGTTGTAGGTTTTGATGGTTCTTCAACAGTTGATGAATTCATCCAGCGACTGAACCAGGAGACAGGAATGAGGAAGCCATCCCACATGGGATTTTCTCTCTTCACAGATGATCCTTCTGGCAGGAATTTGGAACATTGTTTGCAGGGTAACATGAAGGTATACCTACCTTCAGTATACATCTTTGAAGAACTGTTAAATGGTTAATAATTTTTTCTTAATTAATCAACATCAAATAAACTTGGATATAATTCATCTAGATTAATATTCACAGATGAGATATTGCAACCCCATGCAATCCTACAGGCTTGGGGAAGAGTGGCTGGAAAGCTGCCCAGAGGAAAAGAATCTGGGAGTCTTGGTCAACAGCTGACTGAACATGAGCCATTGGTGTGCCCAGGTGGCCAAGGTGGCCAATGGCATCTTGGCTTGTATCGGAAATAGTGTGGCCAGCAGGACCAGGGAAGTGATTATTCCCCTGGGCTCAGCACTGGTGAGGCCACATCTCAAATCCTGTGTCCAGTTCTGTGCCCCTCAGTACAAGAAACACATTGAGGGACTGGAGAGGATCCAGAGAAGGGCAGTGGAGCTGGTGAAGGGTCTGGAGAGTGAGCCGTTTGAGAACTGGCTGAGGGAGCTGGCAGTGTTTACCCTGGAGAAAAGGAGGCTTAAGGGAAGGGACCTCATTGCTTTCTACAACTACCTGAAAGGAGGCTGTAGTGAGGTGGGGAATGGTCTTTTCTTCCAAGTAACAGGACAAGGAAATAGCCTCAAGTTGCTCCAGTGGAGGTTTAGATTGGATATTAGGCAAAATGTCTTCACTGAAAGGATTGTCAAGCATTGGAACAGGCTGCCTAGGGAAGTGATGGAGTCACTATCCCTGAAGGGATTTGAAAGACATGTATGTGTGGCACTTGGGGACATGGTTTAGTGGTGGACTTGGCAGTGCTGGATTAATGGTTGGACTTGGATATCTTAAAGATCTTTTCCAACCTAAATGATTCTGTGATCCTATAATTAGCTCAGTCTAATCCGATATACTTCTTAATACAAAGCAAGTTCTATTTTAGTAGGTGATAAATTGGTCAATTTTTAAAAAGTCTTTAACTCAGATTTTAGCCCATATTAAAGTTTAATTTGTCTTGGCTACAAAATTGAAATATTACTGAGCTAACCAGCGTGATCAGATATCACAGCTGACATCAAATGTGACACTCCTAATTGAGACAAATTTGTTAGGCTGTGAGTCTTTTGGCATGTCTATATAAATTCTATCAGATTATGAAGTATCTTCTTGCTGTCTCCAGATAACTCAGGCTTTCATTGTTGATGAGTCTTTTAGAGGAGAAGGCTCTACTGAGTATGGCTTCACTTTAAGGGTAGAGTGCCACAGATCAATGGAAAAGGAAAGCAGATAAATTATTAACATCTGTGTCTTTCATATGTAGATTTTTACCCATGCTGCAGCTGAATGACTGCCTCAATTGAGCAGGCTAGCCACCATGAAAGAGACACATCAGTTTTTGGTACAAATCTGGGAGAATAATTTGTCATACAGCATTGATGGAGGAATAGTTGTAGTCACAACTTTGGAGAGGCCCTGGTATCCGTATGGAACTTAAACAATCAATTTTACACAGTGTAAAATTTCACATTAGGCAACAGAGGGAGAAGATACCAATAACTTTGAATTAGATGGTTTGAAAAGGAAACTGCCACAGACAGCACCAAATTTATATAGTTTGCTTTCATGGCCTGATATAGATCAAATAATCTGGAGCTTTGCTGGTAATTGGACCACCATCTAGAGAGATGGAGTATCAGAGTAAACGAAGGAGCTTGAGACAATCAAAGGCATCGCTTTTACTGGTTATTATTTACTTGCCAAGGCAATCTCAATAGCTTCTTAAGAGATGTTCGGAGATCTGACTATGTATTTCATGTGGCTTCTTATATTCAAATTCCTTTTATTGAGATGCCATCAAAAGAGAAGTAGGAGCCTTCATTAGACCACTTGTAAAAGGACTGAAATAACCAAGGGGAGCTGAATGGAACTGAAGAAATTAACCATGTTATTACTAAAAATATGTTTGAATTACAAAGTTGGAATCCAGGACCAAATGTTCCCAAAGCTTGGACATTGGCATCTGAGGGTTTGGTTTAGCCATGCACGTAGACAGCTGCTGTTCAGAGGATATGTTAGTGCTTTAGTTTGGCTCAGGAGGGCACTTTTGAAGTAAGCCAATCATTCCTACGAACCATGCTTTGACTCACACTGAGGAGTAACCTGAGAGCATGAAATTGATTCTTTTTACATAAAACATGAACTGGAAGATGTGATCCAACGTAGTAGTGGTCTTTCAGGTCATGTTGTGTGGGCATAGAGACTTAGGAATGGGTGTTTCTTTGTGCGTATCTGCTCCTCTTGAGATTTGCTACTTGCTAATGTAGATGTAGCCACAAGAGTTACTACCAAACCAGAATTCATTTAAACATGCCCTCCTGCTTATTACAGCTGGAGTTTTCAGTTGGAACGCTCTAATTTTTACAATAGTGTACAATAGAAAAAGGAAGTGTTTTGTCACTTTTGGCTCTGTTTATGCTGATCCAGTCTGTTTATCTTCTCTGTTCCACAATACTTTATTCACTTATTTTCCCCTCAAGCCTTGGCTATACATTTCACCTCAGTTTGTGTCTCCTCTCTTCCTGATGTTTTTTAAAGATCTGTGATGTCATTTCTAAATGGGAACAAGCCTTAAAAGAATTGCATCCTGGGAAATATGAAGGTGGCACAAGAATTGTGAAGTTGACCTATAAGAACAGGTACTGTCTTTTGTTGGGTGGCTTCACTACTGCTGTTAATTAAACATTCTAGACTGCATATATTTGTGTAGATGACCAGTAATTTATGGTATCATTAGTGCAAAAACTATTTTAGCTAAGATGCATTGAAATCCTACATGAGATGTGATGACTTTGTGTGTTACATATACAAAACCATGTGGCCTAGAGGTAAAACCCAAAACACTTTGCAATAGCAGAATAGACTTAAAAGGAGTTAAGAACTGGCTCTAGTACAATAAGACATACTTGGCACAATTTCATTTGCCTAGATCCTAAAATATAATATGTTTCTTAGATGATAGGAAGAGAGACCTAGAGGAAAAATCACCGATGGAAACAAATGTGCTGAAACTTGCAATTAAGTGAACAATCACAAAGATGAAAAAGATACCAGAACAATGTTCTAAATCACATTAGCTATAGAAAAGACATGTAGTAACAGTGCCCAAACTTCATAATGAAAGAAACGTTAAAAGTTAGATGATGAAAGATGATAGAGAAGGGAAGTACAAGACAAAGATCTAAATCAAAAACTGGAACAAGTTCATCACTTGTAATACAGACAGGAATTCTGAGTTACAGTGAATTGAGAGCTGTATAAGAACAAGGAATGGCTTTCTGCATATGAATTTTCTTTGCAGGCAAAACAAAGGTTACTTCAAAACTGAAAAGGGACAAAAGTTCTGTATTGTATATGAAGATTTTGTTGACTGTAATGGTAGAAACAAATTTCTGTCAATTTTTTTAGTTGGTATAATAGAGGGGAAAGCAGAAGTTACTGCTTTTGACCCAGAAGGCAGTATTTGTTTCAGGAGAAAAACTTTGCAGTATGATTTTGTTAGTCTGGATTGTGCCTAGACTGGACAGCAAGGATGTTTTGATTAGGTCTTTCCAAGGTTAGGCTGTTCTAACACCAAGGACTCTGGTAAGACGTGTAAGGTCAATAAGGTCCTAATAGTGTTATTAATCTCAGAAAGTGTCATAAAAGTGTCATAAACAAACTGACCCCCTGGAATGAATATCTCATGCAGTATGGTGGAATATATAGCCATAGATACAACTTTAATATTAGAATTAGATGGTGTGGACTGTAAGTAGGCATGCATAAGGAATGGTTCGGGGAAGCATTCCCCAATCTGGTGTCTTCACCCCCCCTTAGTATTCTTGCTACATCACATAAAAAAATTGCAAGTGTGAATGGAATAAAAAATAGGAGGAAACTTTGATTTATAAGCATGTTTCTTTAAATTTTGAAATAAAGCCTGCTAACAGGTTCTCTTATTTCCTGCTGAAGCAACCTGAAGACTTTTTTAATAAATCTTCAGTGTAAGTGGTCAAATCTAAACGGGCAAATCTACAAGGCTGCCTTGTAGAAGCTTATACATGTAGAGCAGAGGTAGTTCTCTTTTCCGTGATAAGCAGACAAGGCCATAACTTAAATATTGCCTGTCTGTGCTTGATGGGAATCAATGGACACTGATGTAGCTGTGCTTAATAAGGGTTCACTGTCTAGAAGTGGTTGGCTTACAGAATTCAAATAGCTTCCAAAGCTAGAAAGCATGTTTCAAGCCTCCTTGCCCAAGCCTTGCTCATAAGGGAAGCACCTCAGCTTCCAAACCTGTCCGGTACCTCTTCAACAAAAAGCCCCAACTTTTATTTTGCCTCACCTTGATTAAAGTTCTCAGCTGTACTTTCAGTTCACAGTATCTTTTTACCTTCACAATCATCTCTACTGTTTAGACTATATTTTCGGAGCCAGGCCAAAGGTGAGACGGACCGTGAGCGGTTGCTACTGGCCTACCAAGTCAGCAATGAAATAGCCAATGGAAGGTTTCCTGTTAATAAGGAATTAGCTCTGGAAATGGTTGCTCTGATGGCTCAGGTGAGTATGGCTGTGGGCAGAAATCCTCTCTTTTGTCCTGCTTCAGCTGTACACTGAATATCTGCCTAAGCAGCGACCTTTTATATCAAAAGTGTTTCTTGTCATGCAGTCAGAGATGTGTCACACCAAATACTTTATACCACTGTACATATGTTAGAACACCTTTTGCTATGGTGAGATTTGCTCTAGGAGTGCCTCTTGTTTACTTTTCAAGAAAAATACTGGAAAAAAACATCACCAGAACTGCTTCAATTAGTACCTTAGTAGAGATATGGAAATAGTACCACTACTAGAATTCCATTAATAGTAAAAACTTTCCCTGTTACACTGCCAATTCCCCCTTATTCAGGACAAGCATCTTGTAAGATCCTCCATTAGACCTCCAGGTTTATAGTTAGCATTTTACCACCTAAAACATGCAGTGTGGGTTGTGAGCATGATAAGCAGAATAATAGTTTCTTACTGAGCTGAAACTGCTGTATTTGTAGATCAGTGTAAACTGAGCTGAAGAAGCTGGGGATATGGTCCAAATATGTTAATTGGTCAATTGAAAATAAACCCCCAAACCTGGAAGTTACGCAGATGTGTCTCCTTACAACAAGTATCTGGCCGAGATCTTGTTTCACTTTTTTAGCGGTGGTTGTGTCCTCAGTAGTTGCTCTTTTGTATACATTTCCTATAGTAAATGCTGTAGACAAAATTCCACAGCCTGTGTCTTTTTGCATGACTAATAAACACAATAGTTATTGATATGGGAATTCATGGAACATTCTACTGCAATAAAATCCCCATAGTTCTGTTGCACTATAAACTATATTGTTGTCTTAGGTGGAATATGGGGATTTGGATCGACCAGGATCTTCAAGTCCTGGGGGAACATCACAATTCAAAATGCAGCATCTTCTCCACCAGGTCTTAGATAAATTCTACCCCAAACGCTACAAGCAAAACATTACGCCTGAACAGCTCAGGTAAATTGTTGGTTCTTCAAAACTCTGCAGTGAAAACAGCTTTTATTTGCAAAATCCTGCCTTTATATCTAAGTAATTTCAAGGGCCCTTGTCAAGATGATTTGATGTAGAAACTTAAACAAAACACAAGTGTCAGGAAAAGATTCCCTTAAAAGAAAAACTAATATAAAAATAGCCACATCATCAACTAATTTTCCCCTAGACAAGAAGTTTAGACCTTTCACTTCCAAATTAGACATCTCAGTTCCAACAAACTAACCTAAGCCTAAAATGAATTGTCTGAGTTTTTGTTTTACCCTTCCCCCAAGTGCCAGTTGAATCCAGATGCCTAACATTTGCAATGAGCTATAAAGCCAGCATATATGGGTTGCTTCAGGCCATGCAGTAATTCTGGTAGGACATATTCTGGTAGGCCTTTTTGATATTCTAACTTGGAAATTCTCACACACAGTGCAGAGAGCTCAAGTACAGAATTCAGATGCTGCCATGGGTCTCAGATCTACCTGTTCTAAAGCAAGAGAATGGTCTTTGTCCAGAACCTAAGCTCCTTAGGTTACCTCCTTTTTACATCTGCATGTAGCAAGGCAGCTGCCAAACCATCCCCAGTGAGCCAAATCAAGAGTGAGTTAATACATATCGCCACTCCATATAGAGCATACTACAGGCAAGGTATGAGGAAGGTGAGAGTATAACTGGACAGGTTTTTACTGTAACAGCTGCCTGAGTGTTTGTAGTTACAGTTGTTTAATATATCCACCAGTGAGCAACCCATATTTAAGTAGGATTCCTGGGCATTACAGTGTAACTAGTAATAAAATAATTGTGGAAGCAGAGAAAATGCTAAAATAAACTCAGGCTGTACAATCCTTATAACTGATGGTGCTAACAGCCTTGTCTGTAAGAGTGTGTAGAACAGTCCTTCTGGAGTAAAGAGGTACATCTATTAAATGTTAACAATTTTACACGCCTTTCCTTGGAAAATGTTAGTAAATAATCCTGTCTTGTGTCTTGGATTCTGAAAGGCAACTGACAGACAGGCTGGCAACGAAGTGGATGGTGCTGCAGGGATGCTCTCCACCAGAATGCATTCGAATTTATTTGACGGTGGCCCGGAAATGGCCTCTCTTTGGAACCAAAATATTTGCTGCTAAGGTAACTGGGCCACACTTTTTTCTGTCACCAAGAGTGAACTACCTGAGAAGAGATATACCTACAATCTCTGGTAACATGGGTTGAAAATGCTTCTACCTTCAGGAAGGGAAAAAACTGAACAATACTCTGTTCTGAACAAACCCTGGCATCACATAGGTTGAAAAAGAAGGCAGGCAAGTATGTTCTAAACACTAGGGGTTGCTAGCGTTCAATGAATAAATACTGAAGGTTCCCTGGCTGTGTCAATTATGATACAGAGTACTACCTGTCCTTAAAAACCTTGCCAAAGCCTTCTTAGGCAGGAATTTCCCTGGTCATCAAGGCTGTAATAGTAGTTTAAAAAGTACTATTTACATACCACCGGGGTGTGTGTGGAAAGGAAGAATCACACCTGGCAGCTATAAAGAGAATGGGTATTTCAGTCCTTTTCTCTGCTTGACACAGAACTGGATGCTTTCCTTACCACATGAGAGAGGCAAGCACTACTAATGTCCTGTTGCAGAAACAAAAGCTAAAGCACATACTGGCTAAGCTGCCAAGCCCACAGGCATCAGCAGGAGAGCAGAGAATATCTGGAGGGAGTGCTTCTTCCAGTAGCTTGTACCATCCCACAGTCCATCCCAGGCTAGAGCTCTGTACCTATCACCCTTGCCTGAATTAGTGTCTTAGCACATAATGGCTGTCTCAGAAATCATGTTTTGGCATTAACCATCTTCCCCATCCCAGCATAAACTTCTCCACTTGAAAGTCTGAGATATGTAACCATGAAGAAGACCTATCTCTTACTTTGAAGTCAAAGCTGCTGTAGTTGTGGAATAAAGTCTGAGGATGAAACAGACCTCTTGAGTAAATATACAAGAAGTTTTTGAAGAGATTCTATTTCCACTGTCAGGAGTAAAAGCAGAAGAGGTTACTGGTATTTGAAGTTATGGACACTGAAGAATCATAATATAGAATAGTTCCACTCACATTTTAAATAATATTGGTATTTCTGATGAATAATATATAACTTTTCAACAGTTAAACAGCAAAGCCTATGGCATTCAGCTGTGATAATTGTGGATTCCTAGGAAGGATTTATGTCATTAGCCATAACAGCTCATCTTGAGCAGGTAATTGATGCACATTTGTCTGTAAGACTGTAAGAAACAAAACTGCATTGATGTGATGGTACTGGGTGCATTGATATTATGGAAACCAACATGCTTCACTGCCTGCTNCAAGAGTGAACTACCTGAGAAGAGATATACCTACAATCTCTGGTAACATGGGTTGAAAATGCTTCTACCTTCAGGAAGGGAAAAAACTGAACAATACTCTGTTCTGAACAAACCCTGGCATCACATAGGTTGAAAAAGAAGGCAGGCAAGTATGTTCTAAACACTAGGGGTTGCTAGCGTTCAATGAATAGATACTGAAGGTTCCCTGGCTGTGTCAATTATGANTCCTTGTATCTCTTATGCTGCTACTCCAAAAATTGTATGTAAATCTGAAAATATTATTCCAAATTTTGAGAAAAGCCCTCTTAAAAATCAAACTAGGTGACACCAGTAAGTCTGTAAGATTCTTTCTCATCATTACTTTATCCTTAAAACCCAGCATTTATGTCAGAAACAACATTCTGTGGTGATCAAGAAATACCCGAATTAATAATTTCCTTTCTCCCTAGCCTATTTTACCTTCCTCATTGGAAGACTGTCCAGTCTGGATAGCTGTGAACGAAGATGGTATCAACATACTGGATTATAACACAATGGTATGTTGAGGAACACTGTTTAAGAAAAATACCCTATCTCCCACAGAAAAACATTCCCAAGTCCACTGAAAGTCACTAAAGAAGTTTGTCTTTAACTTCAAGTGAATCCAGAAGTTAATTTGTAAAAGTCAGGGATGAGGGAAATCAATGCTATGTTTGAACACTACATAAACAAAGGAAAATTACAGCTGCAGTGTAAGGTAGGCTAGGAAACATGCTCGTACATCTTGCAAAATCTCAGTGGTGTGTGCTTTACTACCACCATCTGGGATATAACAAAATTTGGACTATGAAGCAGTGAGGCATCAAGCAAGGCAGGAGAGAACTAGAAATGCAATTTTCACTTGAGCTTTCTCTGCCAACTGTTACCTATAGAGCCAATTACCTATACTGCCTGTTACTGCTAGAGGTCTGGTGTTCTTTTTGGAATCAGCAATATAGACTAATATATTAGATTCAGGTGGGCATTTTGTTTTTTTTACAGAACTGTGACTTTTTCAAACTCTCTATCTGCAGCATTTGAAGGTCTCTTATTCATACTCCTCTGTGCTGACCTTTGGAGGCTGTCGAGATGACTTCATGATTGTGGTCAGTCAAATAAAAGAAAGAAGTTCTGGAAAAAACAGCACTGAAAAACTCCTCTTCACAATGGCAGTTCCAAAGGTAATTACAAAATGAAAAGTGAGTTTCTTTCCAGCTGGCAGCATCAGAGCAGAGTGGGTTTTTTTAAGCCCTAGGGACTGGTACTTGTGGCTGCTGCACTAGCTGTACACATTCAACAAAGCCCTTGTAAACTGGAACCTTTGGACAAGAGACTTATTCTACCTAACTCTTAAGAGACAGACCTTCATTTCAAAACTGAACAGTTCCATGTGAGAAAGCCATTTACAAAAGTTAGGCTGTCAATAGGTTCTAAAACTCAAAGGGCACTCTTAACGTCTAATTGACTTACAGTTAATAATTTTCTTTTTTCCCCAGATTGTTGAAGCAACACTTCTTATTGCCAGCTACATTAACTCCCGTTCGTCACCTTCCCTCCTCTCTTCTGCACAGC
>WEIV01028708.1:1270-12523 GCA_013390005.1 Calyptomena viridis
TACAAGGCCATAAATGAGTGTTGTACACTAGCATTTTTAAACAAGCACTTTAACTCAGTCATGCTTTAGTGTAGGTTGGTTTATTATTTCTTTGCTGTCTCACCTCACAGGAACAACACACGGTGATGCAGAACACACTGTAGCTTCACACTCATGAGGAGTACACTGACATTGCCCTTGGATGCTGAGAGCAAAAACTCACAGCACTGTTGTCTTTACCTGCACTACTGGCATTTATTGCCCATGTTCAAAGTTACCCTGTAAGAAAAATGGAGGATCAGATATAACCTTCCTAATTAGGGCTGACTGCATCACAGCCTTTCCCCTAAGTTTACCAGACTATTGGTGCAGCCAGGCATCCCAGTAAGGGTAGATGCTCCATGCTGTTTTGAAGCTGCACTAGTTAAATATAAACTACAAAATGAACAAAACCCATCGGTGCAGAAAGGCCTACATGTGGTTAATCCGCATGAGTCAACAGCAAGCTCCTTCCTTGGTCTCAAAACTCAGTTAGCTGATGTAATTGGTATTAATAAAACATAATGCAAAGTAACAAAGGGAAGTGTTTGGCTCTGTATAAGCATATAAGGCTGTAGAAGCATGGTAAGGGTCATAAGGGTCCAGTAAGGTGTAATAACACAATATTACTAGTACCCTCACTCATATATTGGTGGCTCCCTAAAGCAAGTCACAACAGTGGCCTACAACTGGTTTGAGTCTAAGGAGACCTATATAATCATTGTGGTAAACCTGCAGAGAAAACACTAAGTGACCGACTTCTGCTTCAAAATCTCATTTGTAGTGTATTTTTAATAGCTTCTTTCATTACTATGAAGACAAAGTTCAATGAGTAGTTACATTTTGAATACATCCTCCTAAAAGCAGGGTCTCCACAGGTGACTTGTTAAAATACAATCATTTGACTTGAAATCAAGCAGCTTTACAGTCCAAACTTGTTTTAACACTGGCTTTCACTGCCTGTTGCTGTGAGGCATTTTCACTTTTTCTAATCACCTGTTCAAAAAGCATTTTAATTCCTAGGATAACACACTTTTTCACCAAACAAATATACAGCCTAGTTAGTTGTTGTCTATGAAGTAACTCTGCCCCCTTCCTTTAAAATCAACATTGGTAATCTTGAAGGGAGGGAGAAATCCACCAGTAGCACCACAGCTGGAATACTTTGTCCACAGGCCTTGCCTGCCTGTGTGTGGCCAGCTCTGTCACACACACAAACACGAGAAGCTAACAGATATAATTCATCAATGAATTGACATGCAGAACAGAAAAACTCAGAACTCACTTTCTAAACAGGGACTGAGTGAGGAGTAGAATGAACAAACCACAGAGGCAAACCTCTCACTTTCTTGCTCTCCATCTGCCCTTGCCCTTTCTTAGATATAAAAATTATATACCAAAATATATATTGTGCATCGATGCACCTACAGATACAGAGTGCACACACTGCCCTCTGCTGACCAGAGTCCAATGCACAGGTGTCCTCCACACTGCTCATCATAGGTGATCTCCAACAAATGCTGGACAGGACTGTACCACGGTGTGTACAGATGGACACGGTGTGTCCCTGGTATAAGACGCAGAACCTTCAATTCAGGAGTTCTCAAGGCTTTTTTGGAAGCCAATTTTAAGGTCTAGGGTTTCTTTGTTTCTTTTGTTCCTCCTACGTGGTGACACATCACTGGGAAGCAGGGAGTACAGGAAATATGCCAGTTGTTTACATACCATCACTCAAAGCTCTTGCTGCACTTATTAGCACTCTTTTTCCTCACACCTGGGCATTTTAATGAAATACCAGGTTGCTGGGCCAAGGCTAGAAGTGGGGGAAGTCAAGCAGGAACACAGAACTGAGAAGCATTGACTGCTACTTTCAGGTCACCTTGTTTGCAAGTCCCCCCCTCTACTATTTTCATTAGTTCTGTCATTTTAGTTTTCAGCAGCAATACAAACTAGAAACAGAAGACCAATAATTCATAACATCTCCTCTCCTCCTTCCCCATACTAAACAAACTCTTAAGTGTCCAATTCTATGGCCTGAGGAGAAACACTTTAGGCCACAGTTTAGAGACATACTTTAGACTGGAAAAAGTATAGAATATTTTTAATTTAGGAAGCAACTCAGTACATTAAACTAAGCTTATAGAGCATCTACATGTCATATTAGGAGTCTGCAGACCACCTTTGTGACAGTGGCTGGCTATAACACGCTATTCATAAGTACCTACAGATGGACATAAAAAGGAAGTACACTGGGGTTCTTGAAGTGGAGGAGAAGAAAGATTTCTGCTACTGTTTCTATACTCACCCAAGGCCCAGTATGATGCAGATTCCAAAGGCAGAGCACTACTGTAGAGAGCATGGATATACATGAGGTGAATCATCAGCTCAGCCAGGAACCACCAGAATAAAATACGAATTACACCCACAATTAAGATGCTGAGATTGCTCTTCACACTGAAAGCTTCTTGTCTCCTCATCTAAAGAAGAAATCCAAAGAGGTTACCCAGCACATAACTGTTTTAATCAAAATACTTTTTGACTACACCATTTGGAAATTCCTGACATATTCTTGAGGGAGACTGGTCTCTCGATCTCTCCATTCCAATCTCAGTACGAAGCAGAAACCAGTAAGCCAAACATGAACACACACTGCATCAGACTTGTAAAAAAGACCAAGTGCTGTTAACCTGCACAGAATCCAGACATGAGACTTTAATTCCTGTAGCCCGATCAACATCTAGAGATAATCCAAAAAGACTAAAGAAATCACAGCTATGAACAAGGTTTTCTAAGTAGCAGCCTTTCTAAACACAAAACAATGACTGTTTCTTCTTAAAATACCTCCAATTTCTAACAACTGCAGGGAATTGATGACTTCGGGATAGTTCTTCATTTTTCTTATGTAGCATAGCCAAAGTCAGCAAGACCTACATGACACGCTGAGCAAATGGAAGTGCAAGTTAAATACCAGATAAGACAAGGTTTGAAGTTGACAGGCTTCTCAAGATGCCCCAAACTCTTACACTGTTAACCAAAGTAAATGCATTGGCATATTACTCCACCTTTTTTCTGCAATGAGAGAGTAGGATTCAACAGCAAACATGGGATCGCCTAAAAATTCAGTCATTTTGTACATCTGTTACTGTGTGCAACATTCCCTTCCCCAGTCTAGCTGGGAACCAAAAACGCACGTACAAGAAAGTAACAAACTCATCTGCATGGATCCTGAATCACAAGCACACAGTACAACTAACATGCACACTTATTTAGAGGGTTCATTTCACCAGCCAGATGAAAGCTTGGAGACCACCATTTTATTGCAAGGATTTGCACAATGGGCCCTTAAACCCATAACTAGAACTCTATGCCTTGCTTCAATACAGAAATTCAACAAGGCCATTGACAAAGTGTGTGTGTCTCATTTTTGCCTGGCAATAGATGCAAATTACCAGAACTGGTATTACACACCTTGAGAAGTGCAGCAGTTCCACTGTCTCCAACTCCAGAACTGCTGCTTTCCAGTGTGCTCAGCAAGAACCCTCACCTCAGTCTCAGCTTCAGTTAAGGGGTTCTGCGAGTGGTCTTTTCTGACAGCAGCAATAAACACACTTTGTATCATCCACTTTGAATCAACAGCTGAGCACTGCAAACTCTGAAACCCTTCTCTGACCTCAGCTGCCAAGGTAATACCCCATGCTCAGGCACTTCAGCAAACACCAACAAGAAACACATTAAGGCTGTTCAGTTTGTTCCATCTTCACAGCTTTAACAAAACAGGTCTGTGCATATTTAAGTAAAAGACTTAACTACAACTACTGGCATAGAATTCTCAATCTTCCTTTCCCTGCCTCACACCAAGAATATAGGTGGTCTTTGCAGAGGACTTCAGAGCCATACCAGGTGAGCTTAGTTTCAAAGCAAGGTCCCCCAGTTTTTCCTAGTAGCTATCCCCAAGCTGCTTTTGGAGTCTCATGGGTCTTCTGAAACAGTCCTTGGAAAAAAACACACAACTGTCCCTCTCCTAGAGATACAGGAATTTAGGTGAAATTTAACACACTTCAGAAGCTCAAAATAATCAGTAAAAAAATTACCTCAGTTTCTATGCAAATCTATGCAGACTTTTCCTACAATATCCAGCCCAAGACAACATTCAGCCTTGCATCTTCAAAGCAAGTGAAGACAAATGAGTATAGGACTTTTCACTCAAGGATCCACCAGAATCTGCTTTCCCTTTCATAAAGCCCAATATTTGCTTTAGCTCCAAGAGAAAACTCCCAAATATAAACAGAAACAAGAAATCCCTATTCTTCTACACCAACTGAAACAGCAGTTGTATGGTTTGAAATATTTACTAATCCACTTCAACCAAATAACTTTGGCTACAGCTATCACATAGCAGGTTGTAATATCACTTCTTACTCAAATGTGTAAGAAAACATGGAAAGCAATAAAGAATGAAAATGTGGAGTTCTACCCTGTCATGTAGGAGCAGGCTTGAAAAGCAGCCTGCAAGAGACTAGGAAAAGCATTCAGTAAAATTAGTAGGTCTTGCACATTAAACAAGCTGCTTAGTTAAACAAAGTGCTCCAAGTAAACGATCATGTTTTCACATCAGCATCAGGGGAAACTAGTGTCTTTGGGAGTTCACAATACAAACTATCAGCTTTCTGTGACTGAAATCTGTTTCAGAATTAAGAGCCAGCTTATGCTGAAAACATAACTTTATTCCACCTGATGGAAAAGAAAAAATCCAGCCCAGCAGCTGTATGCTAAAATTACGAACTCTCCAAATGCAAAGCGTGTCACTGGCTCCCTGATTGAATGGATGAATCTGATGTCAGAAAAAGAACACCCTACTAACTAGAAGAACTTGGAGAGGAAGATTTGTCTTAACATTTGAAATCCAGGACATTGAATTCCCAATGATACACTCCAAATTGTCACATTCCTATAATATTATTTGATGATTTCAAAATTATGTGGAAGATAGCTTTAGATATCCAAACAATAACCACTGTTACCTGCTTACTGAATTCATCAAAATTCATAAGGGGTCCATTGTGGAATGTGGGATAATAAAACACATATGCCAGCATCCACAGGAATGAGTGGGATGACTTCTGGGTAGGTCTCTGCCAGCAGTACTCCAGGCTGAAGCTAGTGCAGAAGAGGCAGCGGACAGACACAGTGAACAGCAGCAGATAATACTCATTTTCAGTGTCATACCACTTTCTCTGCAAGACAAAAAGCTGGATCATGATGGTGCCATGCTGCATTTTCCATATGCAAAACAGTGACATCCACTCAGACCCTAACTTTTGGGGTCAGCATCAGCAACTAGAGCCAACAGCAGCTGGAATAAGCATCTGAAGCAAACAGCATTAAACATACAAACAACACTGGCTGTTGATGGAGAAAGGTCCTCCAGAGCTACTGTAGTAGCTAGCAAAGAGATAGCTTGATTTCAGAAAGAGATCAGGCCATGAAGAACTATGACAGCAGGAGAGTTTTTCTTACAAAAATGCCACTATCTCCCTCCAATTCGGTCCAGTAATAAAATATTCAAACCATCTGATAAGACTACTGACAGTCAAGGGACTGCAAGGGCTGAAGCCAGATCTGAAAAGAATCAGTCACTCCTGAGAAAGCATAAGGTTGAAAAAACATTACTGAGCCTTTACTGAGTTTTTCACACTTGGTGTCACTCGTTTCCAAGTTTTTTGTAATGGTGTTTTGGTTGTTGGAAACATCAGCCAATGTAGTCTGGCTCATTACATTTGTATTGCAGTGGGCCCTTTCCTCCTTGGAGCAAGGCACAGATGTGACTACATCACAGGAAGAGACCCTACATGCTTATCTCCCCTCATCCTGAATATCTGGGTGACAAGCCTTGTAACAGATCTCCAGTTTCTCCCCTCAGTCCAAGTAAATGCAACAAGGACATTGCCTCACAAATGAGCAGCATTTTTTCCAAAATCAGTACTACCCAGAAAAATCCACTAGCAAAAGAGCAAAACTGAGCTTGCATCAACCAGGAGTGAGCAAGTAACTAATCCAGTACAAATCAAAGTGTTGGAGAAACAGTCTCCCTCCCTGCAGAAGTCCACAGTCACCAATAAGGTACAGGCAGGCTTGACTGAGCAACTCCTGAGAAACCCAAAAAACAGCACCTCAAATTGGTATGATTAGTGCCAAAGAATATAAAATGTGTTTAATAGAGAGCACTAGTAAAGTATTATCATACTCCAGCTCTGCTCAATACTGTTTACACATTAAGGCACATATTTTTATCTCAATGTATTGGCCACCATGACTGAGAAATACAACTTTTCTAACTGGAGAAGCTCCACAATGAGTCACTACCTAAGATTTTTCAAACCAACTCCTGCTTACATCAACTGAAGGGGCAGTGTGCTGTCATAAAGGTAGATGCTGTTACAGACAACCACAACCATAATTAACTTGATGCTTTACCTCACCTTTGTTTCTTCCACAGCTGGTATGCGTAAAGTGTACAGCAGGATAAGGGAGCAGAACCATGTCAGGAGTGACAGCTGAAACTGAGCCACAGCAAACGAAACAGCTGCATGTAACAAAATGAGAGCAAGCCCCTTGATTCCCAGTAACAACCAGCAGGCAGCCATTCCATAAACCATCAAGCACCATGGTTTATACTGTCAGGAAAAAAGTTAACAATCTTTAGTTTAATTATTTCTAAATAAAAAAAAGGACTCAATATTTTTGCTGTCCTACACGGGGTCTACAGTAGAGGCAAATATAGTCAACAAGGTTAAGAATATACAGAATCACAGAATTAACTAGGTTGGAAAAGATCTGAGATCATTGAGTCCAACCTATGACCTAACACCACCTTGTCAACTAGATCATGTCACTCGGTGCCACAGCCAGTCTCTCCTTAAACACCTCCAGGGACAATGACTCCACCACCTCCCTGGGCAGCCCATTCCAAAGCCCACTCACTCTCTGCAAAGAACTTCCTAATGTCCAACTTAAACCTCTCCTGGTGCAGCTTAAGACTGTGTCCTCTGTCCTACTGCTGGCTGCACAGAAGAGACCAATACCCAGCTCACTAAGTCCTCCTTTCAGGTAGTTGTAGAGAGCCATAAGGTCTCCCCTGAGCCTCCTCTTCTCAAGGCCAAACAACCTCAGTTGCTGCTCACAGGAGATGCACTCCAGATCCTTCACCATCCTTGTTGCCCTTCTTTGGACATGATGCAGCACCTTAACATCCTTCCTAAAATGAGGGCCTCAGAACTGTACATAATACTTGAGGTGCAGTGCCAAGTACAGGGGAAGAATGACTTCCCTGGTCCTGCTGTCCACACTATTCTTGATACAGGCCAGGATGCCATTGGCCTTCTTGGCCACCTGGGCACACTGCTGGCTCCTGTTCAGTTTCCTGTCAACCAGCACCCCCAGGTCCCTTTCTGCCAGGCTGCTCTGCAGCCACTCTGTCCCCAGCCTGTGGTGCTGCAGGGGGTTGTTGTGGCCAAAGTGTAGGACCTGGCATTCGAACTTGTTGAACCTCATGCTGTTGGATTTAGCCCATCTATCCAGTCTGTCCATGTCCCTCTGCAGAGCCCTCCTACCCTTCAGCAGATCAACACTTCCCTGCAACTGGGTGTCATCTGAACACATGTGAAAATACACAGAAACCCAACTACATCTGTAAAGACAAAAGGGAAGGTGTTTCTGTAGTAGCACTATGTGAAATCCAGAGCCTCCCTAATCTGGGGAAGAACATAACTGCTTCCTTTCCTTCCCCAAACTAGGAAGTGCGACACCACACACATTTTCCACAATCTTGCAGTCATTCAGCAATTATGCCAAAACCCATGAAGTCATCACTTCACAGTCCTGGAAAGGAATAACTGCACCCTTCTTTTGTGTACAAGTCAAATGACACTGTTTAATGGTTCACAACAAGGCAGAGGCTTTCACAGGTTGGCAGATGAAGTCTCCAAACATTAAGGCAACTGATCTACACACTCTCTCACCTGTGCATTGCTGCAGACCCACCTACAAAATTCACTCCACTGAGTGGCATTTACTACAATAAGTGACCACAGTGGCGAGTTTCCCATGTCCACAGTAAACTGAAACCCACAGAATTTCCCTGCTGTGAGGAAAACTCATACATACCTTCTCCACCAAGACCCTGGACACTTGTGATACCAGCAGGTGACCAGCCAGAAGCCACAGTATACGCTCCCTTCCCCATTCGATCCAGTAGCTCCACTCAAAGTCCATGGGGTCCTGTGGCATGAAGAGAACTGGTCACTGTGTATCTGGCCATAAACACATGTTCTTACAGAACAAGGGAACACCTCTGTAACACACTAAGTGTGTGTTACCCAGCAGAACTCTACATCTGAGGAACGTCCTTTCAGCAATCCAGTTGGATTGTCTACAGCAGTGAACTAGGCACCATTTTGACTTTCAGTGGTCTAAAGTCCAGGAAAAAGAGAGCTTTAGATGATTTTGTGACTCCTAAGCCCCACACTGGTGCTGAACCTGACCAAGCACCATCACCCCTGAGGGATTCAGAGAGTAACTCCACTCCGCCTTGAAAAAATAAAAACAAGAACTTCAGTGAAAAGCCATTTTGCTGGAAAAGAAGTTTAACTCCCTATTTTAGCAAAGCCCAGTTGAAATGAGATGGAGTAAGGTCAGCTGGAGTTTCCTGTGACACAAGGTTTTTATCTAAATTAGGCAAGAGGGTAGGCCTGTGTCTAATAGAGAGCCTCACCTAAAGTTCATTTCAACAATTGCTTTATGGCTTTCTTGAAAGTACATATCAAGGGTCCCTTCCCTGCAGTGATGGCAGGTCTAAACACCAAAACACTTCTACAGGCATGCATTCCTGGGTCTTGTGTAAGTAATGCTCAATATTAGTTGCATTAGTTGCTTTTGACCTCACATTCTCTTAAATGCAAGCAAGAGGGTTTGGGGGCTATGTTTGGTTGTTTTTTTCATTTGGAGTAGAGAATTGCTAGCTTTCTTATGATTTTTTTTTTATATTAACCATGTTTCTTTAAGACCTGATGCCTCAAAAATTTGTTTACTCTGTGCTGGACTACAGGCCAACCAAGAGAAAGACATGTTCACTCAGTGACAAGAAAGAGAGGGAAAAGGCTGCAGGAAGTGTCAAAGGTGATCAGAGCTTTTAAGGCCAAACAGTAAAACAGAAGGTTATTAAGTGATATGGCAAAGGATAAACACATAAGCCAAGGATCAAAGAAAGTAACAAAACTTTGGTTATGATTCTTAGATCTAGACACACCCAGCCAATCCCTCTTCCTCATCAGAAATAGCCTAAAATTAACTATGAGTATCCAAATCTGCAAGTTAGTACAAACTTCTGAAGCCAAATCAGAAGCTTGGATACACAATGGGTATGGAGACACGATGTTTGCATTACTGCCACAAAATGAGATGCTGGTACCTGTCACCCCTCTTACCTTTTTGAGGCCCCAAAAGAGAGTCCCTGGGTCCAGCCCAAACCTTCTGTCCATCACAGCTTCATACTCTGCAGGGAAGAGTAAACCTTTGCTAAGAACATAGCAGCCAGAGCAAAGAGTCAGGGCAGGATTCTCTGCTGCTCACAAATAACACATTCCCACATTGTTTCCACCAATGAGGATACCTGGATTCAAGGAAGGGCATGTCACTATGTCATTGCTCACCAGGTGAGCTGCCCAACCAGGCCACAGCTCTGCCCCACAGCAATGGCAAAGCAACTTGCCAAAACCTGTTCTGAATCCCCCTTGCAACAGAGACAGTAGCACACAGTGACCCACCTTTCACCACACAAGACTAGCACTAATCCTCAATCCCCCTTTTTCAGAAATGCTTAGTTTCTCCCACGAGAGCAGAAAGGACACACAGACCTGAGAGTGGCCAGCACAGCCAGAGCAGGGAATAGCTGCTCAGAGATGCCAACTCCAGAACCTACTGCCACCATATTTTGCTACTCTGCAGAAGACTTGCTGTACACATGGGTGTACAGCCCTGCACCCACTTATCCTGAACACTTCCTCTACTGCTCTGCCAGTGTCTTGATGGCCTTCCTGATCTTTAATGTAGAACAATAATTTAGAACACCTTGCTGATTAAAGCCTAACAAGATGCAATACTTAGTTCCCTAACAAGCCTCTATAGCTTGTTACACTTTTATAATAGCACCTTTATTTCCATTAGAATACCAAAGTGCTAGAACACTGCTTCTTTTCATCTACCAACTGTACTTAAATCGTTTAAAATTGCACCCCTGCTCTACACTACACAGCTCCACTGAACCCAAACCAAGTCACCATAGCAGCTATGAAGAGGTTACACAAGGCACAAGTAGATGTCTGGAAACAAACTCTAAGGCTACACAAATAACACAACCACTGCTCTGAGCCCAGAGCCCAGCACTGGAGCCCCATAGCTCCAGGCAGGGAGCACCCACCTGCCCTGTGGTTTCCTCAGGTTCAGAGCTCAACAAGCACCATCAGAATGCACGGTTGCTTTCTAACCACCCATCTGCAGGAGGCTGCAGGTGACTAGCCAGGAAAAACAAGACAATTAAAACGCAACTTCCCTGAACTTTCCTCATCTCAGTAGCTGAGCTTCAGAGGTCTCCTTATCTTCTCCCTGACAGTCAAGTTCCAGGACACCATTTCCATGGGCGTTCCTAGCACTCACAGGCAAAAAAACCCTGGGACAAAGCTTTCTGCCCAGGTGGCACCTGCCTACGGCTTCCTCACGCAGGGCTGGCTGGAGCCGGGAAAAGCTCTGGCATTCCTCGCAGAGAAACAATGCAGAAACCAACGGAGAACTCTCACTGAGCAGCCTCGCCAGCCACAGGCGGGAAGCGCCACCGGAGCGAGCGCGCCCGTCCCACACTTACTTCGAGACACTTGGTGCGCTTCGTAGAAAGCGTAGAGGTGGGAACCCACGGTGAGAAGCCCGTAGAGGCATAATTCCCAGGCTGGCAGCAGCATCGGCCCGGGAGCTGCTCCCGTCGGCCGCCTCCCTGCAGGCAAAGAGAGAGAGGGAGAGAGAGGTGTCCCGGCGGAGGACGGGCGGGCACAGAGCAGAGGGACACCCGGGCTCGGAGGCGGCCGCGCTCCACCGGCAGCTGCCGGGAAGGCGGGCGAGCCCCTGGCCGTGACGGCTGCGGAGGCCCCGGGTCCGAGGGCTCAGCACGGCCCGTGTCTGGCGAGACCT
>WEIV01028708.1:13079-69272 GCA_013390005.1 Calyptomena viridis
AGCTGCCCCCTGCGCCCGCCTCCCTGCAGGCAACGAGAGAGAGGGAGAGAGAGGTGTCCCGGCGGAGGACGGTCGGGCACAGAGCAGAGGGACACCCGGGCTCGGAGGCGGCCGCGCTCCACCGGCAGCTGCCGGGAAGGCGGGCGAGCCCCTGGCCGTGACGGCTGCGGAGGCCCCGGGTCCGAGGGCTCAGCACGGCCCGTGTCTGGCGAGACCTNCTGCAGGGTGTACCTACATCTACGGGGTGTGCGCACACCTACAGCGTACACACGGCTGCAGGGTGTACCTACATCTACGGGGTGTGCGCACACCTACAGCGTACACACGGCTGCAGGGTGTACCTACATCTACGGGGTGTGCGCACACCTACAGCGTACACACGGCGCCAGGGTGTACCTACATCTAACGGGTGTGCGCACACCTACAGCGTACACACGGCTGCAGGGTGTACCTATATCTAGGGGTTGTGCACACACAGGGTGTATCTACATCTACGCAGTCTATGTACCTACATAGTGCACACACCCTTACGGGGGGTGCACACACCCTTACAGGGTGTGNACACACCTACAGGATAATACACGTGGCTGCATGGTGTACACACATCTTAGGGGTGTGCACACACATGGTGTATCTACATCTACACAGTCTGTGTACCTACAGAGTGCACACACCCTTACAGGGTGTGCGCACACCTAAAGTGTGTACATACACCTACAGAGTGTACACACACTTAAAGGGTACCCCCACCAAAAGGGAACACACACCTACAGAGTGTCCACACCTACAGGGTGCACATACTTAGATCATCTCACAGCCTTGGCCCCCCATCCTTGCCAGAGCACAAGACACACTGGTGCAGGGACACTGTTTTTACAGCTGTCAGGACAGAATATGAGAAATCAGCAGCACCACCAAAGCAGCAACACAGGGCTGGAAGTGCTGGTGCTGACAGCTCCCTCCTGGATCCACCTGTATTTTAGAAAGGGTTCCTGTCCTCTGGCACTGCAGACACAGCTAACAAACCTCACTGCTCCCAGTGTTAAAAACAAATTGACTTTCCAACCCAAAAAGTTTGGGCAATCTATGCTCATTTGATCCTGCACCATGTGACTCTTAACACTTTGTTGTTGACGTAAGTGATGTCATTTTTTAATGGGGGAAACATTTCATATTCTTTCAGATGTTACCATGCTAGGTCTTTCAGTACTTCTTATAAAATAGTATTTTGGTTTCCCTGATCACCTTGAGGCATTCTTTGCATCCTCAGGCTTTTGTTTCCAGATCTTTGAAAGCCAGGCTCCTGTCTGATAGTCCAGGTAAGGGCATAGAAACAAAGAATCATAGAATCATTAAGACCTCCAAGATGGTCAAGTGCAACCTTTGACTGAACACCATCCTGTCAACTAAATCATAGCAGTAAGTGCCACATCCAGTAATTTCTTGAACACTTCAAGGATGGTGACTCCACTGCCTTCCTGGGCAGTCTGTTCCAGTGCTTAACCATCTTTTTCATGAAGAAATTCTTCCTGATGTCCAACCTAAACCTCCTGTGGCACAGCTTGAGGCCATTTCCTCTTGTCCTGTTTCTTGTTCCCTGGGAGAAGAGGACAACTCTCACCTTGCTACAACCTCCTTACAGGTATTGTAGAGAGTGATAGGGTCTCCCCTGAGCCTCCTTTTGCAGACTAGACTTCCCCAGCTGCCTCAGCCACTCCTCATATGACTTACTCTTCAGACACTTCAACAGCTTCAGCACCTCAATACCTTTCTTGTAGTGAGGGGCCCAGAACTGGACACAGTACTCAAGGTGCAGCCTCACCAGTGCTGAGTACAGGGGGACAATTACTTCCCTGATCCTGGTGGCCACAATATTGCTGACAAAATCCAGGACGCCACTGGTCTTCTTGGGCACCTGGGCACACTGCTGGCTCATGTTCAGCCAGTTCAACCAGCACCCCGAGGTCTTTTTCTACTGGGCCACTTTCCAAGTACTGCCCCAAGCCTGTAGTGCTGCATAGGGGTGCTGTCAGTCTCATCAGTACAAGGAGTTGTCTTCCCTATCTGAACCAAACATATGTCTCCTGATGT
Source organism: Calyptomena viridis (assembly GCA_013390005.1). Classification (NCBI taxonomy): domain Eukaryota; kingdom Metazoa; phylum Chordata; class Aves; order Passeriformes; family Eurylaimidae; genus Calyptomena; species Calyptomena viridis. The sequence continues at coordinate 15,171 of WEIV01028708.1, forward strand.
CTCCAATAATCACATCTGTACACAAGAGCCACATGGAGGTTTTTAATAATTTTTGCCTTTTGCCTCCAGTTTTTCTTTCTTTCTCTCATTGCCAGGGAATGTCTCACATTCAGGTTGTGGTGTCAATTGTGGTAGCTCCTAGATGTATTAATTTCATTTGCTCTGTGGAACAGCTGTAAAATCTCAAGGTTATGTACATTCTCCTCTATGATGCCCAGATCCTCTTCTCCGCTGACAGTGCTTCCCTGATTTTCTTCCCTGAGCATGTTAGTCAGTACCTTCCCCCTCAAAAAAAAAATATGACAACGCACTGCATAACAGCACCAGAACAGTAGTCCTGAGTTTATAGAAACATTCCCACAGCACTGCAGCCGAGTTATGGCCACTAAGGGTCAGCAGAGTTTGTGTTTTCCTGCAGTTTTGTGGTTTCTGGTCAACAGTGTGAAGTCGGCACAGACAGCAGGCCCTCTAGATGGCTGCATAACATCAACAGTATGCCTGCGGGAGCGGTAAGGCAGCTTCGAAAAGGGAAGACGTATAACAAGTTACAGCTTTTATATCAGGTTACACTGAAAAGAACATCTTTGTCACTTTTTATGTGGTGACATTCAAAAGCCCATGTATGTTCTGGAACCGGGTGAGCAGCTACCTTTCCACAAGAGTCACTGCTAAGCCCATGGAGCAGGAACACTGGCAAACTGACAATAGCCCCATCTGGAAGATCTCACTGTCTGGACTTCCACATTAGATGATTTTTTTTTCCTCACCCTTAATCAAAGGATTTTATATAATAAAACATGACTTGATTTTCAATGAATTACTTTGCTAGACTAGCTGTAAAATAAGCTGCTGAACATCACTGGCACAAACACCCATGCATTGACATAGACCTCACAATTTTAGATGGCACAAATGAAAAAGTTCTACTACTGCTATAGTTACTAACAGGAAGCAGTGGAATCTGAGACCAAAAACCCTAGAAAAGTGGCAGCATAAAGCCCTACTTCTCATTTGATCAGCAAGGAGGTAAAGTTTTTCAAATGTCTCTTGCCCTGTGTCCCAGCAGCTACACAGACCTGGCAGCCTCTTTAAGGCATCTGCCCTTTGGGAAGAAAGAGATATGCTTGTACACACATGGCAGGCTTCTCCAAAGCCAAACAAAACAATCAGCCTTGGGCAGAATGATGATTTGTGATGGTAGAGCTTTCTCTTGGACAAATTCAAAACATCACTTCTGCTTCAAGGTTGGCACCGCTCTTACTCACATCCAAAATGGCATCAGTATGCAGAGGCAACAACCTGCCAGAGAGGTCCATGTCGATCTATCACTAATAGGAGGCAGCAGGCAGGCATCTGGTCCCGCCATGGTCTTGATGAACAGTGGAGGGTGCAGTGCCAGGCTCTTGCAGATTGGTTCGAGCATTACCAGCAGAGAGTCTGTCTCTAACAGATGTTCATATCTGCTTTTTCAATCTCTGTCACTTCTGAAGCTGATATAGCACCTCAGTTGAAAGTGTTTGGTTTTGGCTGTAAAGTTCAAATGCCATTTGATGAAAGTCTCCATTTCTTATGTGATCAGCTATAGATACAACCATGAGAAGCTTAAGCAAACAATTCCAGATGCAAGGAGGAGAGAGGTAGCAGGAGACCTTTTAAAGGGGCCCTTACTATTGCCTTTCCATCCAAGTTTTTATGAGGTGAGCTTATACAAAACTCTTTATCAGAGAATGACAGAATGGGTAACATTGGAAGAGATGACAGTGGATCATCTGGCTCAACCTCCCTGCTCAACCAGGGTCATGCTAGAGCACATTGCACAGGATTGCATGCAGGCAGTTCCTGAATATCTCCAGTGAGGGAGATTCTGCAACCTCTCTGGACAATCCGTTCCAGTGCACAGTCACCCACACTGTAAAGTTCTTCCTCCTATTCAGGTGGAACTTCCTGGACATCAGTTTCTGCCCGTTGTCTCTTGTCCTATTGCTGGACGCCAACAAGAAGAGCTTGGATCCATCCTCTTCACACCCTCCCCTGAGATACTTATAGACGTTGATGAGGTCCCCTCTCAGTCACCTCTTCTCAAGGCTGAACAGGCCCATCTCCCTCAGCTTGTCCTCATAAGAGAGCTGTTACAGTTCTGTAATCATCTTCATTGCCCTCCACTGGACCCACTCCAGGAGCTCCATGTCTCTCCTGTATTGAGGAGCCCAGTGCTGGACATAGTAATCCAGGTGCAGCCTCACTAGGGCTGAGTAGAGCCTATCAATTTCTAGGGCCTCATCATGGCCATGGGGACAATGCAGGGTGAGGGGTGTGAAAGGAAATGAGGTGGACACCTGAGCCATTTTGCAGCTAGGAAAATAAACCAAAGGTCATGTTTTTGAGGAAACCCTTTTTTGAACTGTCATTTGTTTCACATGGGGTTAAGAAATCAAAATGAGTATATATGAATCCAGCAGTGGAGCCCTCAAGCAGGCTACAGCATAGGGCTTCTCATTGCTTTTTTGAATATAAAGTCCCCCTGGGAATTACAAGGAGTGCCCTAGAGCTTTCCCTCACAGGTTGAGATCTCACAGCATTGATTCAAGCCTCTCATTTTCATTCACCCTCTGGAAATCATGCAGTAATGCCCCCTGCATGCAACTTCTAAATGATGGAACACAATCAGTACCAACTGAGAGTCTGCAGATTACAAGTTCAGCAGCAGACAGGAGGATAAGTCATGTATATTTTGGAGAAATAACAAATATCACAAGAAATCTCCGCATACCAAACCATCAGCATTAAAATGGGGAGAGTCAGAAATATAAAAGGTGTGGTATTTACAAAGAGAGCCAAGTTAAATATGACACAACTGAGGTTAACGTGAAGCCTCCCTTCAGAGGTCTCAGGCACACAGTTATGGACTCTAGAGAGACAACATGCAAGTTTGCCCTTTTCGTCTTGTTTGGCTTGGATGATATGATAGATAATGAGAAGTGAATATTACACTAAGTTGGTCAGCATTACAGAGTCCCATCTTTACAGGTTCCTCTCTCCTCTGACTCCCAACCCTGAAACAGACTTTTTGTGAAGCACCAAGCATTTTTTTCCTCATCACTTTTAGCCATATTTATGTAGACATTGTTTATAAAGAGAGCCTTGGAACTCACAAAGCCACTATTTCTGTGTGTGCTTAGTGAAACCCTTGCATCTTTGAGGACTTGCTTCATGCTCTGAGCCATGAGTGTGTGGGGCCTAGTCAATGATGCCTTAATTGCCAATTACCATCATGCTTTTGACTGGGGATTCATAAAATTACTTTTGGAAAAAGTGCAGTAAATTATTACACCATCGTAACGAAGCAGCTCAATGTTGGATTCATGCTGCGCATCTCAGAGGTGTCCTCAACAATATACTACTTCTTTTTCTTAACTAAAGCCCTGAAAACCATGGCTTCTGGTCAGAGCCTTTTAATGGACTTCTTTACTGATTACCCATTCTTCCTTCCAATGAAAGCAGTATTGTGAGGGAGGTCATACAGCCTTGCTCTCACCATGGATGAGGAGTCCACTTGTGTATGATGGCCATAGCTGGGGTGAGGTTCAACTATGCTACCTTGATTGTGTGAGTCTTAGTTAATCATGTTTCAGTCTTAGTTTCTAAGTAGTCATCTATTAAACACAAAGGTGGGGGTTTTTTTCTTTTTTCTCACAAAGCTCCTAGTTGCCTAGCTTTAAGCGTGAAATCATGGGAGTTAAGGGGATGGTAAGTCAACTCCCTACATACCTTAGTCATCACAGTGACAACTACCATGATTCCTAGCAAAGAAGTGGATAATCCACTACTGGAGTATTGAAGCAACTCAGTATTGCAGTATCTCTGTCATTCCTAGGGAGAGTGGATGGTCCAGCCAAAACATGAAAGAAATCTTAAAAAGATCCCTACTTCATGTATTATTTTTCTTACCATGTTTAATTTATAGTGGAATGAAATTCAGGAAAAAAGGGCAGATCACAGGCAGTTTACTGTATTATAATTTACATTATTACAAATGATGGCAAAACTCCCACCTGACCTCTAACAGGGCAAATAGCTGACAAAATGTAAGTAATCCAAAAGGTGTTTTAAATTTAGTTATACTGGGGTTGTAAACCAGATGCAAATTTCATTCTATTATACAACATTATACACATCTTTTTCAGTGGCTTAAGAAATTACTCCTATCTGTGCACATCTATATTTAATCCATAGCTATATTTCTGAAAACATTGACTTTTTAATCAGTTCAGTGAATGAAATAAATGCAGGGGGGAAAAAATCAGATTACTATATGATAATTGACAAAAAATATGCAGACAGAATGGCCTCTCTGACTGCCTACTGAGCAGATTTTCTGAACTCTCCATCTCTTCACATTGCTTCACTCTATGAACAGCCAGTAAAGAATCATTTCAGCTATCACAATCATCTGTATTTTACTGATTTATCCCTTACTTCCTATTGTTTATGACATCCTTGTGAAAGAGTGGGAATACATTCCAGGTTGATTATTTCTATTTGGCAGAATATTTTCCTTTTGTCTTTTTAAGGTCTGTGAAACTAAGAGGACTCAGTGAATCTGACTGTTCACAAGTGAAGCCAATACAGCCCAGTTGAGTAGACAGCTGTTCAGTGAGAACCAGCAGAGGACTCAGGAACTCCTCCCTCAGAACAATCAGGAAAAGATATTGACATCAGTTTTTTATGTCAACTTTCTGGTAGAAATATTATTTCTTAAAAACATTTCTAAGTGGGTTGGATAGATTCTGACATCTTTTGCAAATGGATTTTGCTACATCTTAGTTTTATGAGCAATTCCAATATTTCCCTTATTATTCAAGCTGCCCTCCCTTCAGGGGCTGTCTTTTTGTTCCATGAGTGTGTGGGGCCTAGTCAATGATGCCTTAATTGCCAATTGCTCCTCCTAAGCTCTACCATAACACAGATACTAAAAATTCACTGGATACTCAAGTGGATGCAATTTTATTTGTGGGCACAGTTATGCACACTCCTTGGCTACCTGGTGCATTTGTGGCCTTTTGTCTGCAGGGTCACGTTCCTTTTACACTTATGTATACCTAGATCTGTCTACACCTGCCTCCACATTGTGTTGTAAACAAAAAGTTTATAGCTGGTTTCCTACCTGAGTACATGGATGACATCTTAAGAACTAAGGTAACATTGTATTACTGGTCAGGAGGAGCCTTCCTCTAAGAACATTTCAGAAAACAAATTAGCTGTATGTTTACTCAGAGAAACTTTCTTGCTTTGTGCATTGACTTCTCCCTAATTTGTCTCCATTTATGCTTCACTTTTCCGTGAAGAGATGGCAGTACTCCAGGATGGGCTTTCTAGTCATAAAAGAATGGACTTCAGGATGCATATATCTTCTATTTTGCCTCTGTGTTTATGTAACAGGCCCTAAATATATAAAAGTTATAATAAGGGTTCTGTCATATTTTAAGCACTGTTTAGATTATTTTTGAGATTATGCCTTTCAATAGAAAAAAGAATTCAAAAGCTCTCTTGGTGCCTGTGCAAAATGCCAGCAACATCTCACACTTTGAGGATAATCTCTTCATATAATGATGCTAAAATATTAGCAAAAATTGCATTTAACTCATAAATATTTAGGGCTATTTGAAATGCCAAAATTTTGCTCCACAGCTAGCACAAATCAACTGAGTAACACTGTGTACAATAAAAAAGTGGGTCATTGCCAACTGTGGCTTATAACTGCAACATGATTTGCAAATACACGAAATTGCTGCCTCAGGACAAGATGCTGCTTCCAGTGCACAATGTCTTCATCAACTACTGTAGATTCAGCGTAGGTTTCAAACCTCACATCCACCATGTACCGCCATCATCTTCCTGCCTTATTCAGTCCAAATTGATAGCTTTTTACTGGAAAAGGGAGAAGATTCACCTCTTTAAAACAGCACCTTGTCATGGTAAATGAACTGAGAAAGGACCGGCCCATCTAAACGATGCAAGCCCTACAAGAGAGATCATCCTCCAGGCTGCCTGGAGGAGACACTTGAGAGTCATCATTTCTGGACAGTGGTTTACACAGTTGAGTTAATTGAGATTGAGTGCAAAAGAAAAAAACCCCAAAGGCTGTATGGAAGACCAAAAACCAGAACAATCCTTTCCATTATGAGTGTCCCAGAAATGAGGTAGAGCATCACACTTGTACTTTTTTCTCCTTTTTCAGCCCAATATCCTGCATTCTTTTTTTACTCTGCCATGGAAAAGTAGAGAACTCTTTTTCCCCACTACATTGTTTTTCTTGAGCTTGCTTGTGTTATGGAGACAGGTGGAAACTCTGAGGCTGAAGAGAATCCAATATCTGCTATATTCACATCCTGAAGTTTGCTCTAAGCTTTTAGTTGTGCCAACGGGGCCTAACCATTTGTATTTTAAATAGCAAGTGGTACTGGCTGCCTTGAGGGTGTGGAAAGAAGGACCTGCTCTGGCTGCCAGGTAAAGCATATTCCTCACAGCCCTCGTGGAGCACAGAGGGACCATCGCGGAACTCAGAGTAACCCTACAAATTTTCCCAGCACTCCCTGGGATACAGGGAATCTGCACAAGAAATAAACCAGAGCTCTGTGTGCCTGAAGATAAGTTTGAGTCAAACAGGGAAATGTTAGAGCATTTTAGCATTGTTTTAAGTGGCAGTGTTCAGTTAGTACTTCCAGTTTACCCAGTTTCTGTTTTACGTGCCAGTCCTTCTTTGGAATTAAGCCCATCATAACCATGGCTTTTCACAGCCTTTTCTCCAGAAGGGAGTTTCTCGAATGAGGATCAGACATTAGACTTGGCTCAACTAGCCTCATCACTCAGAGTTGCAGCCTAAAGGCTAAAAAATCAAGGTCTTTCATCGCAGTTATTGTTGAAATTGCTTTTTGTTTTAAATTTCGGTCTTTGAGAAAACTGTCTTTTAATACCAAGTTTTGCTACTTATGTGGTCTGCTTTGGTCTGCTTCAGACTTGCTGCCAGCTGACCTATGGCTACTTTGCCACACAGCAGAAAGGCGCTTGAACTGCAGGACTGCTGCTGACCTATACTCAGAGGTGACTGCGTGCCCGGTACCACTCTCCACTGAGCTGTCAGTTTGTTTTCATCTGAAACACTCCGTAGGCATTTTGAGTAAAATATTCTGACCAATATCTCTCTTCACCATCTCTATTGCAACATTCTCACCACAAGGAAACAGTGGGGACATTTCTGGTTTCCACTTTCTATGGATTTTCTAAGGAAATGCTATGGTGGATTGCTCTAAAACACAGTTGTAGGTCCTGTGGCACAACTTAAGCTTTTAATCTGTCCCAATTACTTTATAATAGAGTGCAGAACACCATTCTTATGAGCTGTTTGTATTAAATCTCACGACTCAAATGCACTTTTTATCATCAAGGTGTTTTCCAAGCATTACTTTTCCAACATTTTGTAAAATCACTCAACGAAACAAGTGGCATTATCACCATTATACAGATGAAGTAACTGAGGTGAAGAGATCAAGTGGTTTACCCAAAACCTTGAAAGCGCAGTCAGAGGCAGGACTGGGAGTTTCAGGTTTTGTCTTTTGCTCAGAAAAACCTTCATGCTTCCCTTCTGAAGACTAACTATTGTCAATAATCATCTGACTTCGTCATCCTCCAGGGCATGCTGCAAGGCACATTTGCTTTCCCAAACTGAGGGAAGCTGGGAGAATGACTTTGGTAAGAAAGCCAACAAGCCTTCAGCTACCAGGTTATTAATGCTTGGGCAATGCCTGCTCTTGGAGTAGTCTATTTGGATAATTATGTTTTAAGAATGTGCTGGGAAGTGCTTTGAGAAAAGCATTCCATTTTAACTAATGAATGTTTACATGGAATAAATATGTTAAAATAATGCAGCAGTATTCTTCACGTCAATAGCTACTCTCATTTATGTCCATTTTCTGAAATGGGGGGAATCAACAGAAAAGAGGCAGATGAAACAACTGTAAGTATGATATATACCTTCTTGAAGGGCATAAATGAAGAAATTGTTAAGTTATTATAGCTTGAAAGCAAGTAATTTTATTTTTTTGTATTTTCTAAAGAGGCGAGAAAATAGGAAAAGTATGATATTATAGTAAAAAAATTGCTTCAGGAAGGTACTTACATTCCCCTTCTGAGATGTCTGCTACCTGTGATTCCTCAAAACATTATTCTAAAGATGAAAAACATTCACTACAGCCTCAGAAGAGTTTAAAAAATTGCACTATGTTTCAAGAGAATAAATGTGACCTATTAGTGAAGAATACTTTTCAACAGTAATTTTCAACAAATTGGTTTGTTTTCCACTACTGTATAACATCAGCATCTTTTCTTTTTCATTAGAACAAGTCAATTTTTGAGGTTCTGAGTGGAAAGGAGAAAAAAAAGAACATAATTGTTAAAAGCAGCTTAAGTGCACACAGCAAAAATTTGATCATTTCCTACTCTGTTACCACTTTTATTCTTTGTATTGGTTTTTATGTGGAAGAAACCAGCAAAAATCTTGTTTAATACCTCTTTCTACTGTCCTCCTGAATCCCAGATGTTTAGTCACAAACAGACCAGGAGCAAATGTTGTCCATTTCCACATGACCTTTTTTGATTCCCATTCAAAAATCTGCAGTCACTTAAACCTTGACTGCTTGACAGTGCACACACCTACACAAACAGAACATTGTTCTCTGTTCATCATGCTTGAAAACCGTGTCTGAACTTGTGTGTCCAAAAAAAAATCATGTGGACTTAGCTGTGGGACACACACTTCTTTGCAGGTATGACTGGCAGCAATTGTTGTTAACAGAACAAAGAATAGGTGCAGTATAGTTGTAAGTATTGGGACAGAATAATGCCACTTTCCCAGGGCAATGCAATACTTTTCTTATATTGTTTTAGGAGCTGGCTGACAGCATGTATTGGCCATGTAGCGGGTCAAGTGTCTGAACCAGAAAATCTCAACATGCCAGAGGCTCTAATACTTTACTTACACCAGATAGTTGCTGTATTAGAAAATAACATGAAAAGTAAGTCAGCCTCAAAAAGGATCAAAAGGTGAAGCAGTGATTCCAGTTTTGATGGATAATACTAGCTATAATACAGAACAACTCACAGAGGACACAGCAGCAGCCTATATATCCAGACCTGGGACGCACAAACTATGAGGCTGGGAGTAGACTGAACTACTGAGAAATTCTGCAGCTGAGAGAGAACAGACAGCAGGAGCCAGTGGCAGCAGAGCAGGGAATTATGTTTAAAACATTGACATGTTGTTCAGTGGACTTCGGTCAAACCAGTACAAACACCTTTTAGTCTTACAGCTGCCCTCATAAAACTGGTATAAGTCTACAAGCACAGTATCACTGAAATTATATATGAACTTCTCTGAAATATTTTCTGTCCCTCAGTATCACTTTGGCAGGCAAACAGGCCTAGAGAAGTACATAGCTATTCCCTACTTCAGACTACACTTTTCCAGATTAATTACTTCCCAGCTAAGACAAGTTTTTACTAGTTATGAAAGGGAAGTTTTTTCCACGTGTTCAGGTAGGAACATCATACAGGTCCAAATTACAGTGTTTCATAGATCTGCTAACTATGGATCTGCTTTTCTTCATTTGGACAGACACTCCTTAACTAAGGAAAAGGTATTTCTTCACCTGGCATCCAAGAGGTGCATTTCATCAGGCACACTTATATGATGGGCTTCCAGGAATGATGAAATTACCCTTTGAGAGAATAACTCCAGGTTCATAATGGTCCACACGAGCCTCATTTGACCATGTCTACCTTCTTAAGGGAGTTCACGTTTGAATTGGCAGAGTACCAGAACAATTTGATTTGAAGGTGTTAAACTGATCTCTGTCCTCTGTAAGAGGTGACTCATGTTCACCCCAGCAGTCCATTCTCCTGTGGATATCAACAACACACTGCTCTTACAGGGAAGGTAGAACTGTGTGTACACAGCTACTAAGGGGAGCATTCCCATCCATTTTCATCCCCACACACACACAGAGTACCCAAAACATCTGGTCCTACTGGAAACAATGAGAGCAAAAGCCTGTGTGGCTACTAGGGACCCTTCAGTCTCCAGGCCAGAAAATCATTCGAATTAATGGAACTTCGAGAGCGTGCTCAAGTTTTTTTTAATTTCATTGCTGAATAGAACTGATTTGCTCAATTGAGACTTCTGTCTTTAAGGAAAGAATCAATGCTACCAGCCCAGCTCTCCCAGGCAGCCTTACAATAACAAAACACAGAGTGTGTTCATTAAGTAAGAACATGAAAATACCACCAGGTGAGTAAGCAGGTTGCAGTTTCAATAGTGTTTTCATCACAAACATTGTGATTTTTTTTTTTAATTATTATGAAAAGCTCTTTGACAGTGTAATTTTAAGTAAATCATTCTGTACAAAGCTTTTTTATTTATTCTTTACAATTTCCATCAGTGGATATTAGCCTCTTCAAAGAAAGAGCAACTTGTCAGAAAAAATGCCTGTTTCAGAATTTAATGAGAACATTTCTTCTTTCTTTTCTCTGAAGAGGATTATAATGTGATGGGTGAAATAGAGAATAATTAGTCCCATTGGAGAGTAAATTCCAAACAATATTTTCTTTTTACACAATCTGAACTGGATGAACAGGATTTGGTTTTGGTTCACCAACCAAGGAAATTATTAATTAGTTCTAATTGCAAAATCTTTATCCTGGTAGATGTACGAACCTTAAAACAGCCAGCTTGGCTTTCACATCCTCCAATCTGCTGCTAAAAAATAGGTTATAAAAATCCTCCTTTCACTATTGGGTTCTGGATATCATTGTTATTTTACAGCCAAAATATTCAGGGCTCAAACCAGCTGTACAGCTGGAGGGGCAAGTTACTCCCTCCAATGTGAAATGTCACTTGATTAGTTTGCAAAAGGGTTTTTAGCACATACAAATTCAGATGCTTGGCTGGTATAAACCTTCATAGCACTACAGACACAAGCTAGCTAACACTTTTGTCCTTCTAATCTCTAATTTATCCATAACACATCCAAGGGATCGCAACAGACCAAGGATGAAAAAAGTTGAAGCTCAATAATGAAAAGAGTAGAATAGAGGCTTCTCACACTGTTTAGTTTTGTACGTTTTAATTTTTAATTAAGAGTAAATCCTTTAAATTGCTGAGGGAATTTTCTTCATGGCATAACAGGTGTAAACAGGTGGAGCTGCTCAGAAGGAACAGAGCAAAGACCAAGGCTAAGGTGGTCAAGCATCACTGGCACCACAGGCATGAGAGGAAGATGTGGTTGGCATCAGCAAAAAAACAAATTGGTGAGGGCTGGAAAACCAGCCAACCAGCTCTGCAAGGGAACTGATCTCCATATCAGGGCTCTCGGGTTATCTCAGCTTACAGCTACATTTGGATGAAGTTTATGCTGGTCTCAGGCCTCTGGTAAATCATCTAATGTAATCCAGTGGGAATTCAGATACACTCTCCTACTGTTCCACATACTGATGAGACTAACATGACAAGCAGCACACAGGGAAGATACCTGTGACACTATCCAGAGCTCTTCATGCAGGCCTTTGGGAAAGAGCTGAGAAAAATACAAAGGAATTTATTTCTGAGTCTTGTTATTCTGAATCCAAGACTCAGTGCCAGACTTTCAGGCTTGCCTGGCTCTCAAAGAAGCCTCAGTCATTCTTGGTATATGTTGAAGCAATCTATAAGGAAATGTAGTAAGAGATTTTTTTCAGAGTGGGTATTAATGTGGCAAAATAGTTGGGTAGGGCATTAGTCCCCTGGGAAATGATATTCTGGACATTGTGTTCCTGAGATGATCCCATTTCATTAGCAGACTTTGTGCCCTTTGGCTTATGCCTGTGGAGGCTGGTTACAACGTGAGAAAAGATGACATGTCTCACCACTACTACTCTCCCAAAAATCAGAAAAAAAACCAACTTTCTGCATCCAGTTCTAAATGACAGGAGCCTGGGAAAGGGAGGGATTTTCCAGATAGCTGCTCATTTCCCTCTGTGACTGGAAACTAATTGCTGCAACCACAGAATACAAAATGAAAGGGAAGCAAGACATAAAAATTCAGACAGTAACAGTCCTGGATGCTAAATTAACAGAATTATATTATCTGTCTGCAAGACCATACTGAAGACTCGCAGTATTCCAAATCATACTCTTTTTTATGATGGGTTGAGGCAACATCTTGCTTTAGTTTTTCACCGCAAATGTAAAAAAAAAAATTATTTGAACCAGACATAATACATTTGTGCACATTTTAGGGCAGCTCCAACTTAGCAGATGCCTTGTATTAATAATATACAGTTGTGACAGGAAATGTGGTTTAGGTTCCTGGAAAAACATAAAAGCTAATTCTGTTACTCCATTTCATGGTGCTTTTCCTCAAATGCTAAACTGGTTTTGATTATACTGAAACCTTATAGTGATAAAACTTTGTCAAGAGTATTAACTGATCAGTGCTTATCCTCCTTCTTAGACATCTTCTCTTGCTGACCTACATTCTGGGCTACCTGTGAACAAGTCTAAAACACACAGACAAAATTGTCCTACAAGAACTGATAAAGTTGCAGAGTCCTTTTACTATTTGAATTATTATTTTTCCTTAGAGGTACTGTGTTCTGCTTCCCCTTCTCTTTTTATTCTGCCTGAATAAAAGCATTCCAGACTCTTTCAGTTTAACCAAACATTTCAACAACAACAACCCCCCAAAACCTCTTATCTATAGTAACTAGACAAATCATGGTAATTGATCTCTAGAGGGAGTTTATTAAAAGCCTAAGCACAAACACTTTCCAGAACACTGCTGTAATAAGCATGAACTCAAACAAATGCTCAGTTTGCTATCTGCAGTTCGTCACTTCATACATTTTGAGCAACTGACTTAAAAAGGGGTTTTTTTCCAGGAAAAGAGAAGCACGTTCTGGTGGACTAAGAAGTAATATTGAAGTGAATTTGCTCCAACTAACTTTGTCATCAGTGCCAGATTTATACAGCTTATGGATCATTGTATGTAAACAAAAGTTAAATAAGAACATGTTACTTCCAATGTATCTAAATACATATATTTTTCACCAGTAAACCTCAATTAAACCCTGAGTTCAAGAGCATTAGTCTGATGATTAGCAATCTGTTTTAATCTGTTTTATAGCCAAGAAAGTATAAAATATTTAATTGATACCTGACAGTAGAAAAGGATAACCAAACAACAACAAGAAATGAAACAACCCACACCATAAACACAGACAAACATCTACAGCTAATATTGTGTTTGGAGCAAAAGCAAATGTCTGGAGGTGAATTACAAAATTAGAAAAAGCTGAGTTTAATAAGAGCTTAACTGAGCTACCCACAATGGAAAGAAAGTGCTTTGAGGTTTCATAGGGCTCAACCCCTCCACTGCAAAAATCTCTCCATCAGGGTATCAAATGACAGTACATTTAACCAATGAAATAACTAATCACAGGCACTACGTTGAGATTTCATGATCTCATCATGGTACAGCAACACAACACTGAACACTAGTGTGTAACTCACGCCCCCAACCAAGGTATCACAACCACGTGTGGATTTGTGCTTACTCTCCCCCAGCATTTGTTACAGCACAGCTGATTCCTGACAAAATGTTTGTTGTGGCTTGTGAGATCTTGAAAGGTTCCAGTATTGTAGCCTTGGGTTTGACCTGCACTGTAGCTTAGGTGTTAGGTGAACAAATGTATGAGATGATACCCTCAACAAACCTAAGTCTAATTTTAGAAACCTGGGAATGAATTTACTGGGCAGCTGAGCAGTTTTCAGATGTGGCCATGGTAGTCCTTACAATGGTAATGTTTGGCAATATAATTGGAACCAGGAATTTTGTTTACATGCATTTTGGTTCAGATTAAGAAATGCCACACAAAAGATCCCCACTTTGAGCTGGTTGAGAAAACATGGAATGAAAAAAAAATCTCTTTATAATTCTCAAATGCTTTCTCTCCTGTTGCATTTACTGCGTACTGTTACTAATCTATAATCAGTATAGTCAGTAATTGTTTTCTGAAGATTTTTCTCCACAAACTGCATTTCTTATCTAACTGCACCTGAAAGGGCAGCAGGTGATTTCTTACCTAAACAAGAGTCATGCTCTCTACTATGAAGAGGTTTTTGCTTAAAAAGAGAATGTTAATAGCTGAGAAGTACAATTTAACCTTGCTCTGTGTGAGTAGTAGAAAATGAACTAAGCTCATGATCTTTTTCCAAAGAATGTATCCTAAAGTCCCTGCTGGGGCCACGGCTGTTTGAAATACATACATACATGTATATATATATATCTAACTATGCTTTTTCAAGAATTCTGCTCTACTGGGTAATACTAGAGCAGTAGACAGAAACAACATCCCTTAACTATCCTTCTGCAGACCTGTATCAACACAGATCATAACAGAGCCCTGGATGCCGTGCCCACCTTAAAATCATAGGGAAAAAAATGAAGATTCCTATTATAAGGAATTAATGGATTAAATGTACTAAATAATGTCTTAGATTGCAGAGGAAAATTTTATCAGATACTGGAGAAACCAATGCACAAAAGTTGAAACTGGAAAAAAATCAGGCAACAAACTGCAAATTAGCAGCTGTAATGATAATTATTGAGTCAAGCTCCACATTACTGGGGCATGCAGTACAACCTGAAATCCTTAAAGCAAGACTGAATTGCTTCCTTACAATGTACATGGTCAGTTAATTACAAGACAGCTTTCACCAGTAAATCCTGGTAATGTTCTGCAGTCTGTATAACGCACATGATTAGGCTAAATTATTGCACTAGTCAAGTCTGGCCTTAAACTATATGAACTACTAAAAATTCTGCTATATATACATCAAGGGAAATGCAGAGTATTTTGATAGGAAAATAGAAAACATCATTGGAAAGGAAGGCAGTATTTCAGCTGAGCCATGGCTTAGTCTGGCCAAGTCTTGAAAAGCTTCAAGTGAGCAGATTTCAGCATCTCTCTGGGTAACCTATTTCAAAAATACAATACTGTCCTAGTGGAGTTTTTTCTAACATACCATATGAAAAACTATATTCCAAATACCAACAGATTTAATTAATCCACTAATCAAAGCCTCCAAGAAAGAAGCTAGAAAAATCCATAGGAGTGTTTCATAGTGTGTGAAGATAATTTAGAGAGGCTGACTGGCCATAGGGATCTACACTCTATGTATACATTCCCATGGTTGATTTGTGACAAATTGTGGTGAGAAATTTATGTGGATTTCTGAACTTACATCCTAGAACTTTTAAGATTATGGTCTTCTGGGGAAAGAGTTGTCAAATGGACTTCTACATTTCCATTCTGAGCACTATATATATATTAATAAGTACTTTGTATATATTTACACACCCTCTCCAACACACAGACATAAAGATTTTCAGTAGCAAGAAAGAGTCTCTCAAAGCACTGGAGTCTTTTGTTTTGAACAAATGAAATAAATAATTGAACAAACAAAAATTTAAAATACTTTATCAATGTTGGGAGCCCTTAATATATTATATGTTTCATCACTAGTATTAAATAAACCAATGTGGAAATACTAATTTGTAGCTATGAGGGTGCATGGGCATATGGGTCCAGCCAGTATTTTTAACTACGAAAATGTGTTTCTACAATTTCAGACAGTATTACTAGTGGAAAAAAACATCCTGAAAAGGCACCATAAGCAATTTGATAGGTAAATGTACATAATAAATATGTCAATGCAACTTAAGGTTTGAATACCTCCGTTATTTTTCCCTGATTCTCACTCCATATTCCTTATATGTGGAAAGATACATGTCCACCATAAGACTGAAACTAGCAAGACTTACTAAATGTTGTAGTCATGTTTCCATAGTTCTCTAATAATATAGCTGGAGAAAACCATTGGGCCTGACTACAGCTGCTTTTGGTATGAAAGCATGGAATAAAGGAGAAAAGCATACAAGGAAGACCCCACTCATGTGTCCTTTAGTGCAAGATGCTCCCTCAGCAGGTGTACTGGGTCTATCCGAGCCCCAGCAGCCTTAGCAGTGCTAGGAGATAACACTCCACTGTTTTGACTGCTGTGAGGGAGAGGCAGAGGGGACACGAGCAGGTCGGGTGACCCAGACTGACCAAAGGCATATTCCAGACAATATGACGTCAGCTCAGATATAAAAGAACAGGAGGGGTGGGGGCACGGGGTTGTCTCCGATGGCTGCCTGCTGAAGGGACAACCAACACGTAGGGCCCTGCTTCTCAGGATGTGACCTGACCTCGTGGAATGAGAAGTAGAGATTAGATTCTCCTTTGCTTTGCTTCCTGCGCGTGCAAATCTTTTTTCTCTTAACACCCACAAGTTGGTCACCTTATTGGTAAAGGGAAGGGGCAAGAGACTGTCCGGGTACTTGGCGCCCAGCCAGGGTCAACCTGTCACAGCAGGCTACTGAACAAGCACATGAACAAAGGACCAAGCACCACTGAACCGCAGAGTTGTGCGTCTGCACTACAACTGCAGGGCAGTGCAGAGATGGCTAAGCTGGCTTTAGATGTGCTAGCTCAAATGCTGGGCATAGTCAAACTGCAGACTAGCCTGCCAAGAGGTTGGATAAGCTCTCTGCTCATCTCCACTGCAATTCAACTGATCCCAGTGTCTGAGTCAGCTCAGTGTATTTCCACGACACGCTGCAGACTGAAGTGCAAGCATGTCCTTTACAGTGAAGAACCTGAAGGCTAAAAGGAGCTGGGAACTTCCTCTCTGCAAATACAGAAAAGAGCTACTTGACTAATCTATGTGCAGTTGTATTTATGAAAGTCTAATTAAATCTAACACTTTGGAAAGGTTAATAAACACTGTTGCAGTTGGTGGATTTCCATCCACAACTACTGAGATTTATAAAGAAGCTTAGTTTTTCCAAGAAAGGATTACCAAAGAGAGAATACTGCCAATTTTTTATGATTTAGTAAAATAGTTAGTCTAAATCATTAGATCACAGCATTACATTTCTTCTCAAAATTCTGCTTTTCTACAGAGGACAAAGTTATATTTCAAATCTGAACAGAGCTTAGGCTAATAGAGAGGTTGAGGATTTTTAATGGAATCTGAGCATGCAATCTGATTTCAAAGGAAATCTCTGGGAACTGGGCAAGGGTAAAACCACAGTGTGTTCCTGTGCCATAATAATGTGCAGTATACAAGTTGCCCTCTAAAAGTCACTGGTGAACTGGGAAAGACCCATATCAGGATGATGGGGGCTTTGGGAAATACACAGGATTATCTGATTTTTTCTTTCTGGGCACATGCAGAATTATGTAAAACATGTGGCCAAAAGGAAGGCCTGCATCACTAAGGAACATAAAGTGTTACTTCTCCTTGTATTTGGCTTGATGGAGTTATTTGGGTAGTTCATCAAAACTGGTTAGTCTCCTTCTCTTTAGAAAGGGCAAATAAGCTAAGCAGATATACTTCTAGTAAACAGTCATGTACATGCACATCCAGTACTCTGGTTACTTAAACAAAATGTTGATTCCATTACAGATTTTTGCTTCTATTGAAACCTTGGTAAGGGGAAGTACGAGAAGCCGACACTTAGGAAGTGATGCAAAGTACACTTCACCCTCATTTCATACCAATTACAGACTTCAGATGTAGTTAGATGTAGTTTTTTAATTTTAATTTACTTTCTGAGAAAAAATTATGGCTAAGAGGTGGAGGTTAATAGATTCTTATTAAAAAAAACACATGCTAAATCTAAAGGTTTTGCAGTGTACATGTGCATTGTCTGTTAAACAATATACTAAAAAGGCACAATTTTCTTCTTACATCTGTAGGAATCATGAATAACACTGGAGAAGTGAGTCATGAGTAACACCAAAGAAGTGAAACTCATTTCCACAACACAGAATTGCTAAGTACCAGCTCTTGGTGGACTGTTCATTTGTATTTCTACAGCCTTTTTGTGCCCCATCCTTAAGAGCAAAGACAGCTCTCTGAATGAAGTGACTTTGAGTCTGCAAAACTCCATGAAAACTCCATGTTCAGCATGAAGACGAGGATACAATCTCTGGCTGAAGAAATCCCTAGCTGCATATTGCCAGAAATTGGGAGGGTATACTGAGAGAAATAAGACTGTATGCTTGTCTAGGATTTAAACTTTTTACCCAGGGCTCTGCTATTAGCCTATATGTAGGAGACACTGCAACAGGCAAGTTTCTGGTCTGACTCCCTTAACTGTTCTTAAGTTCAAAGCGGAGAGAATGTGGCCTGTCTTTTACTCAATCAGATTTACAGCAAACAAATGTGCAAAGTTGTTGCCTTTCACTCTGATTTCATTCCCCATTTCAGCCCTTCACTTTTCTGCCTGTGTGAAGCCTAATTAATTCTCCTACAGAGGTGAAGTGGATGTGACATCAATGCCACTGACCTCCAGCTCCTTGCTCCCCTTGACAAATATCCACTACTTAGCCTCCTAAATCTAAGCTGTTGGACAAAAGAGCAGTCACAATCTGCCACAGCATGCAGGTCTGAAATTAAAGGCACAACTTAGCAATAATGTAATTTTGTCTTTTGATTTTATATTGTTCAATTAGTTTAACTTTCCAGAGCTAAGCAATGGGATATAAAGGACTATTCTGTCCTAGGAATCAGAACAAAAAAGCTTAGGAAACTCCTTTTACAGTGAATGATGAAGATCTCACCATAAATTCTAGTCAGAATGGGTACTTTTTAGCCCCAGCTACCTTACAGATGATGCTGGGTGAGTACCTCAGAGCACTATGCTGCACAAATATAAACAGCCTGTGCTTCAGTATGAGGCCTCACGGTATAGGTATATCCCCAAACACAGTAGGATGAAACTAGGAGCAGAATCCTGCCTACTTGTGCTGTGTCTCCAAGTTCTCTACTCTCCCCATAGAGCCCCACTCTATTTCACAGTGCAAGAAGAGTGTGCATATAGCTTCCTTCCTTTAGCCCCGTGCCCTGCAGTCAGTGTCACTTTACAAAATTTGGCAGGCAAAATCCTACACCAACTTCCAACCTCTCATCTGAAATAGAGCAATAGGCAAATGTCACTCAAACAGAAGACAATGGGGAGAAAAGGCTTTGATACACTGACTTAGTAAAACCCAATGTCCTGGTTGCAAATCCACTGTAATCCCATGTTATCAGAAGGAATTCCCACTTGTTTGAAAATGAGGAAGATTTCTGCTATGCTCTTATCCTCCCTAACATGCACACTTCCCCTGTTGCTTTGCTTTTCCTTTGCTTTTGTACAATACAGCAGCATATGAAAAATCAGGAAACTGAATTGCCAACATCACACCTTTAACAAACCTGCTGACTGATGGGTTCCTGCCAGGGACTGTGCTCATTGACCAAGCTTTAAATTTAGAAAGACAAGCATGTAGCTTGACCTAAGGAAATGTCATCCAATAATCGATTATATTATTAGATAAATGCCTGAAAGGACCAACTGAGGTAAAGAATCAACTCAACATCTTTACTAATGGAGTGTCGTTCTTCCTAAGAAAGAAAGAAAGAAAAAAAAAGAACAAGTGGTTTCCGTATTCCAGTCTATTACCAGAACATGCTATCATAGCACATCATCATGAAGAGACAGGAAAAGCATATGCATGGCAGGACACATAGGATGCACATATGTATGGCAATGTCAACTTAAGATATAGGGGAAAAAATACTTCTAGGATTTCAAACACGTCCATTAAGTTAAAGTATCATCTGTTATTTGAATAAAACTCTGCTGGAGTGAAATTGTACAACTGCCATAGATCACAACCACTAAATACAGCACCTAGCAATGGAAACTGTAACCCTGCTGGGAAAAACAAAATTAAACAAACGCATGCAACATAAATGGTTTTAGGAATTTTCTCTCCCTGCAAATACTGTACAGTCTCCTGATCTCCAAAAAAATGGAAATGGCTCTCCATTTACACAAGGCTCTTCAGTGCTTGGGTTTGCAGAGAAAACAGACCAGATCTCTGAGGAGGATCAAAGTTTGCCAGACAGGCCTCTGGTTTGGATTTACTCTCCTTCATTACACCCTTTTCCCAGCTGCTTGTTCAGTAAAAGTGACTCCCTCCTCTCTCATTACACTACCCATTTTCACAGGAGACACTCTCTTAGAATAGGTTCTCTCCATTTTGCACCAAATATCTCTTTTCTTCCAAGCAGCCCAGTGTGGCCCCTCTCTCTCTGCCATAGCCTTCAAGTGCTGGGGTGGGCAGGCTGCCTGTTGTGGGAGATGCTGATACACATCTTGCATCAAGCTTCAACAGCCGTCACTGAAATGCCATCTCCAAGCCCCATCTTCGTGGTGCTGAGGTTGATTCTTCCAGGTGCCACTGGGAACCTTCATGCTGGACCATCCCTACGGAGTGGCTGTGGGGAGCAAGAGAGGCCACATATTGCTCACCAACTACAGTACTCTCTCTCTCTCCTGTGGCTTTCAGTTTGTCTGGGACATGACTGGAAATGTATTTGCACTTAGGGAAATTCCTTTGATAAGTGGCCCACAGTTTTATCATGCTTATTCTGAGAGGAATTAACACAAAATTCCCAAGCCCATTGTATTTCACATTGCCTGTGGAGAGAATCCCCAAGCAACCTTATTTGAAGCACTTGTTTTGTCTATTACTTATTTAGCTGCCATTGACAGAGAGAAATCTCCAGGGAAAATGGTATTTTGCAGGAACTTGAATTTTACTTCAGCCAGTTGTAACAAAATATCTAAATTAATTTTAGCCTATTGAGAGTTTTGGGTCTCCCTTTCATATAAAAAAAAGCTTATTAAAAGAAAATAGTTTTCAAGTATGGTCACATAACAATCCATGTATAAGGACCATACAAAAAAATTCTAGACATCCTTTAGTTGTGGTGGTTTAATTTCTGGAAAGGTTTTTTTGGTTTGGTTTTTCGTTGGTTTTTTATTTTTAGTTTCAAGTTTCAAGCCAAAACCCCACATTTCCACACTAAGAGTACAACAAAGGCCTCTGAAACTGAAACAGAAGGACAAAAGTGACTTTCTTTTTAAGGATCTGGTAGCTGACAGGGAACTACTATGGGAAACAGATGAGAAACACAGACTGCAACTGAGCTGTGTGAAACAGGCAGTCCCTGTTTGTTACTAGACAAAATGGCAGGCATGTAGGGCTTCTCCTCATTTCTGCTGCTTTTTCTGTAATGCTCTATTTTATGTTTCCGTTAAGAACTGCATTGATTTTTTTTGTCTGGGAGGACTATTCTGTCCATACCTAGCCAAGGTTCACACACCCCTAAGAGAAGCATGGCTGGCCCCACAGCCGGGCAGGGCTCGTGGGCACCCAGCCCAGGCACATGGGAGGGACAAAGCACACAGCTTGGCTGCAACCTGTGTGCAAGACAGCACAAGCACACAAGGGAGGACAGTTGCAGTGATGTGAAAAATAAGCTGTCCCATGGAGAACTTAGAGTCATTGGCAACCAGCTGGTCACCGCAAGCTGGGTGGGACCAGTTCCCATGGAGTTCCTGAACAGTTTTTTTAACAGGAAAGCAAAGTTAATACCTCTTTTTGCCAAACAGTCCAATTGAAAAAGGAAGGAACATCAGTTTTACAGATTGTTCATCCAAATACATTCTTCCTTGAAAAGCACGTATTATCTGCATGCTTTAAGATGAGTCATCAGTGTCCTGCTATGTCTGGAGAGTGAAAAAATTGAAGAGCCAAACCTGTTTTAGAGCATCAGGGAGCAGGCAGTTACTAAGGAAATAGTTTAGTACTGGCACCAAAGCTTCTGTGCAATTTCTATCTTTGTAGGTTTTTAGGAACAAATTATACAAACAGCTGCCAGAAACTACAGGCGAGTGTAAATCAGGAAGGAAGAACCTATCTCATGGTCTCTTATGGTTCTATATAGCTATGAAGAGACCTTTCAGGAGGACATTACACATTTCATTATCAGCCACAAGTGAAAGGGAAAAAAAAAAACCCAAAGCACACCACTTTTTATTAATTCACTATCAGTCAGAGCACACAGCAATAACTCTGACTTTGAGTAACCATTTCTTATGCTACCCAGAAATCAGGTTCATGGAACAAGTTTTCATCCAGGATTTACCTACATTAGACTATGTTGCTACCTGCCTGTGTGGTAACTCACTCTGGTGGAGGAAAAACATATGTCAGCAGACCTGGCCCCCATCCAGTCTCGAGCATTTGAAAACCCTGGGCAATTTCAGCAATCCAACAACAACAACATGCATCCTTTAGAGCCTAATTGACAAGGGAGCCTTATTAACTGGTATGAACACATATGAAGATTTACTTTCTGTACAGAAAAAGCTCCTCGGTTTTGTTAATTAAGTAAGGATGCAGCAAAGTCTTTGGACCTTGGTATTTATGTAGCAGCTGGACAGTTACAACATCAAGGATTTTGATGAAATATTTGCAGGACCACTTGACCCTACAGATGTTGTTAATATTCAAGATCTATAATTATAAACTAACTGATATTTAAGAAATGGAACCACATTGCCCACAGTGCATGTGGGATATATGGCCATATATGATTTATAATAACTATAAAATAGCTTGAGTTATAAATAGCTTGTTTAAGGAAGTGTTCTTTGGAATTAACCCCAAATTATTTTTTCTTTGCATGTCTTGGTCACCTGTTTCTGACAGCATAAGGATTTTATGGGGAAAAAATGTGATCAGCTGCTAGAAAGGTGTTGCTTTGCATAAAGATTTTAGCAATAAAATGCTATTGGTGTTGCACCCTGGCTTCTGCAGAAATAAACTTGTGGGGTTTTTCATCATAATATCTGTAATGACTTAAATGTGAGTAACATGAGATGAAACTAGCAAAAGGTCACAAATTTTATTTGGATTTTATCTAGTCAATTTAATCTGAGAATCTACGTGCTGCGTCAATGGCTTCTAACAGAGACCAACACTGTGTTTTTAATGAAAGAATTGTAAAACCAAGTGACATTCTTTTATAGTTCAGATCTGGGTGGCAGATATGCCTGGAAAGCATAGTTGGAGAAGCCTTTACACAAGCTTGGCTTGCTCTATTGACCTACTCGTCAGCTTACTGGGCACATACCTGCTTAAGAATTGTACCATGCTTACTTAATAAATTTACTCTTCAAGACACAGGGAAAGCTCACACAGTGGGATGTAGTGTGTAATAGGTAACTGATGAAATTCAACAGGAAGTCTACAGGAAGACCTGCAAGCCAGATGGGAAGAAACAGACACATCGATGAATGCAGTCAGATTGCTGAGATAGCTTAGTGACACAGAAAGTAACCTTACTTCATTTTTTCCCTCATCTCCACGAATCTTCAAATCTGCTTGGCTTTCAGAAATCCCGATTCCCAGTCTTGGAACCTGTTGACAGTATGTTTTTTTATGAAGAGGTATACAATGGAATGATATAAGTTCCTTGTCACAGGAGGAGTGACAAGTTGGAGATGCAGGGGACCACACTTCCTTCAGAGAAAAAAAAAAGCCAAAAGAATTCATACATCCTACAGCTTCTGCCCTGGGAAATATCCTTTTAAGGGAGTGTTGTGGAACTAAAATGGTGCAACTAAGCAAAAAATGGTATCATGAGTAAAAGCTAAAAGAGTGGGTATGTTTGCAAGCCGTTGTTGAACTAAAGATAGAGGGCTTTGCTTATGCATTGACCCAGAAGATCTGAATACATGAAAAGAAGGCATTCTCCACTGCCTACAAATGGAGAAATTCTGGAAGAAGGGCTGGATGCCAAATATTTTTCTAAGCTTGGTGTGTCAGGAGGGCTCTGGCAAGCGCCTTTAGAAAAACAGCTCATGTTTGCACATATTCACCAACCTTTTCAGGAGACAGTTTCCTCAGACTGCCAGTTGGGTTGTGCTTGGCACCTGGGACGTTTTACTGGAAAATACAACATGTTTTTGTTGTTGTAGAAGGTAGTACAAACTTACAAAACTTATGTTTTGGTCTGAGGAAAAACACTGGAAGTGCATGACCGGGCACCTCAAGTAGAAAGAGCTGACATTTCTGGATAAAGTTAAACAAGTAAAATTATAAACTCTATTGAATGAAAATAACATAATCTGTGAGAAAAATGAACACAGCGAGGAATACAAGTAGATTATAGCACAGCTGAGGGCACCACAAACTCGCCTGGTTCAACTGACAAGGAAATGGAATAAAGATTTAGTGGAATCATGAACTATGCAAGGACATTTGTGCATAATTTAGATTTAGAATAGTGTTTCTGATACACTCAGGAGTACACTTCTTGCAGCGTTGGTACCAGGACTTCAGGTAGCTATTCAAGACTGGCCCACAGCCTATCGTACATACAGAAATTTTTGAAAAAATAGGGATGTTTGCCTGTGCCTAGGTGAATATTTCTCTACCAGGCTGCATCTTTGCACTAGGAAACTGTTTTGTGGGGGTTTTTTTAAGAAATGAGGAGTTGCAAAGCAGTACAAACAAATCTCCTTTGACTGTGATGTCAAGTATATCTTTCAGTAGTGTCATCTAAGGTCATCACACGATGTCCTTCCTAGTACTTGCAGAGTGCCCAGTTACCTCACATGTCTCCAGGATGGAACATGCCCTTGAGCTATGGTTTTGTGTCAGCTGTGCCAGCAGACAAGTTTCAAGGGTTTACCTGTTGCTTTAATTTTTACAGTGGGCTACTTTGATTTAAGGATTACACTAGCTGATAAAACCTTGTTATGAATATAAGGCCTTGTATGAATTGAGGCCTGAGATCTAGTCAGATTTGGACAGTAAAAGGCTCAGGGTTATTGGAGTACAAAAACGAAAGTAGGAAAACTCAACAGAAGGGAAAGTTCTCCTCTATTAAGATCACTATAAGGACCTATTGTCATGTGAGACTCAAGTCTAACCAAGTTGCAATTTTTATGCATAATGCAGCATCTGTCTTCACTGATCTCCTCATTTCCAATTTCACTTAAAAACACATGTCTAATCTGTTTGAATTCTCAGTTGCACAATTGCTGTGATCTGTCTGGCAAACTGCTCCTAAGAAAGCCAAAAGCCCAAGTACCGCCTGTATGGCGCCTGCATGTTCCTCACGTGGTGCCCAAGGACAGTGCCACAGATAATGCCAAAGCAAATAGCTGTGGAAAGGCTTTGACATTCTTTGTAAAGATCAGCAACAGATCTTTTAGTATAATTCGCTGTGGTCACAATTGCAACATTCCTTTTTTATGCAATTGTAACACAATTGATCCTTTGAATTTGTGGCTGGTGAGGAGGGATCCCCTCACAAGCAGTGGGGAAGAGAGCTGTGCAAACACTGAATTACAGAGGAATGAGTCAGTGGTGACTTTCATATACACTAAGTAATAGTGAAAACTTGAACTGGATGTATCCTGATACCTTTGTGTTCTAAAATGGGTTCCTTCCCTAAGGGGGGGAAAAAATCCTACAGGGGAGGACCAAATCTTTCACAGGTACATGTTTAACAGCAGGAACCTCATTTACATACATAAGTACATGCATTGTACTTATAGCTTAATTCTCAAAGTTGAGCACACGAAACAATACCTAGTCATCAGGTATCTCAAGACCTGGGTTCTCATTCCCAAGGCTAGATTAGAAGTGTTCACTCGTAAATACAACTTATACAGGATGTGTACATATCCCATAGACAAAAAGTGCTTACCATTAAAAGAAGACCATATATAGGAGTAAGACTATGAAACAGGATAGAAAGAGGCATAGACTGGGGATCAAGGTCAAGCAGCAGAAGGCTGCAGCTGTCTGCTTTAAGACTTACCCTCCAGCAGTGCTCACCCATCTGTAAGGACTGGGAAGCTCCAGAGATTTTCAGAGTTGCTCAAGTACATAATTTTCCTACATCATCATCATAAGCCAATCATTACAGATGCTGCATCAACATCAAATTCCTAATAAGGATAGCTTAGAACAATCAAATCATAAGGACTTTGTACACCCCCAAGCCTCCATCTGTAGAAAGTTTTGGTTTTGCTTCCCTGCCTGCCTGATCAATGCCATCCCAAGTACACATAAGCAATTTGGACAGCAGGTACATGAACAGGTCCTCAGCATGCAACTAACTGGCAAGACTTTGTCACAATATTGGCCTGATATTAAAACTTCACCAACAAAGATAGGATTTCTGGCCTTGCATTCACAGCTGAGAATAAAACTCCGCTAACAGGATTCTCCACAAGTTTTCCTTGCCAAAGATGAGGTCAGCCCACTAGACCTACTTTGACACCTGCTCCAACAAGTGCACCCATGAGACTAGCTAACACCACTAAAATTGACTCTTCAGTGGGACTCATGCTTGTTTGCCTGACACACAGGAAATACTTGCAGAGCTCACCTCCAAGCCTTCAAAACGTAACACACTGCTCATACTGAAGTACCACATTTTCTATTTCCTTACATTTGGAGATCTTCCTGTGTCTTTTTTTCAAGCATGGCCTTTCTTTGCTGTACCTCAATATTAAAAATTTTGGAAGTGTTGCTACAACACAAAAACATCCCATGTGTTGTCTTGTTCTCAGATTCTTCCTGTGCCCCTGCAATCTTAATCTTAGACAATTTTGCCTGTCCTTTTTTTTCCCCTATATAAGGATCTTTGGACATTAATAGATACTGCATGCTTTGCCCATGAGTAATTTTGTACAACGGTTTGAAAATCTTGGGACAAACTATTCTTCATTAGTAGATGATCCTATGACATATAACATGTTCCTATGACATAACAGGTATATTTCCAGTGCCATGTCTCATTTTAGCAGGTTATCAGATTCTGCTTAAGGAATTATTCTGAAAAAAAGGTGTATGTAGCATAATCCTGCAGCTTTCTGCTCAAAGTGGTAGGTAAATTATATCAAGAGAGATACCAAATGGATAGTTTATTTTTTTGTAATATTTTCCCTCAAAGAGCAAAAATTTTACACCATCTAGGTCAGCATTTCCCATAGGGCCAAAACACAATCCTGAAAATTCTGTGAATTACTGAGGATATTAAACAGTGAAGATAAGATTACAGAGAAACAATACAGCCATTTTGAGCTAAGCTTTCCCACAGTGAAAGGTTTGGTGAGGCCCAGCTGGTCGTTTTGACTTCAGACACTGACTCAGGGATTGGAAAATTGGACAGTAAGGGTGGAGTAAAGAAATGATTTGGCATGCAAATGGGAAAAATTAACCTTTTTCAGTCTACACGCTGCGTACTGCACCTACCAGTCACTGCGGGGTCTAAAACCAGTTAGCTTCTGTATATATCTGGGTTTAATAGCATGCAAGGGATTACAAGTCTTCATTTTTCTTCTCTTTCATTTGTGTTCTGTCTTAAACCGGAGGCCTGGAAGCAGCTTATGTACACTGTGTATTTTAGAGGTCCAATCCCGTCAAAATGTCTTAGTACCTTGGCAGAGAAACAGCTATTTTAATTGCTTTCTCCCTTACATGGTATAGCATTTGCTCACTTCTGCTGCTTTTCTGAACAAGGCACATTCCATAACACACAGAGATGCACTCAAAGACACTTACACAGTCCTTGCACACTAATTGGATGAAGAGGTAGGGGTGCAAAGGGAAGTGCCCCCGCTGGGGAGGGCTGCAATGGCAGGGCTGGAGTGCAGCAGGGATCCCTGGCTGCCCTCAGGAGAGTGGGGCAGCTGCTGGAGAGCAGCTGGGTTGTACAGCTGCGTGCAGGGCTGCTGCTATATCCGCAGCACATACCAGTGAGCAGGAGGTGAGTAGACACCTTGTCGCTGATTTATAGACATCACTTTGTTGTGCATTCCTGGTGCCTGCGGGATTCTGCTGAATTTATGCTTGCTTAACTCCCAGTAAGATCAGCAGCAACTTTGCCTTCATTGAGATCATAATCCCAGAGCCTCAAGAGGGAATACCAACAGATAGTGCCAAACCACTCGGTATTCTGTGTCTAGAAGCCTGGTGAATACAGCAGAGGAGAGTAATTCAGGGTGTATTTATTGCTGTAGCGTGACTCTGACAGGGCCATCTAACCTCCCAGTGCATTGGCTTGCCCAGCTGGGGAACACAGGCCATGATGGGGGTGAATTCCCACTTGGAAAGCGTGTTGAGATAGTTGAGAGAGGCAAACAATTGTTTCCACAGGGTTATTGTTCTCTGAAGAGAATTATTACTTTTACAACTGAGAACTATCAGTTTTAACAGAGATTTCTGTCTTAGCCTCTCTCTTCTAGCAAGTGAAGTGTTTTTTTCACACTGAGGAAGCCTCAAAGGCATTATTAGTAACATGTTTGCTTTCCTCTTTCTAAAATCTCACTTTTCAGTTTTCTTTCACTATCCCATCTCAGGTTAGTAAGTACTGACAAATACTATCAACACATCTTGACAAAGAATAAAGTTCTGTCTAAAGTCATTTCACTCCCTCAAACATGTTGAATGAAGAAAGCTAAAGAAGAAGTGGGGGTGGGGGAAGAAAGAGAGAAATGAGAAACATTTCCAAACATAACATAAAAGGTCTTGCCTTAAGACCATGGATTTCCTTTTTGGTACTTTCAAAGAATGCATCTTTAGTTCTCTTTGGCTGTGTGACCAACAGTTGTGGGGTGTGTCTGTGGTTTTCTTCTCTTCACAGTAACTCTATTGTTCAGAAACTGCAGCCAATTTATGGAAAGAGTTGGAATGTTTATGTAACTTACTTTGCTTTACACAAGAAATAAAAAAAAATAAAAAAAAAAAATTAAAAAAACACTGGTGGAGGAAGGCCAGTCAAAACAGGATTTTTCTTCCTTTCTGGACACAGATGTTGGGAGAAAAAAAAACCGAGATCTGTGTTTGTGTTAAGCTAAACAGCATGTCCATTTTTAGACACTTTCTTAATTAAGTAGGTCAGAAAAACAAAATCAGGCATTAGATCAGTGCTATAATTTACTTGTTTCAAAATGTGCCATGTTTGAGAGTTGCTCTGTTGACATGCTTACAACACTATAAACTGAGAAATAGATATATTAGGGTCAGATGATACCACTGTTGCCTAGACTGCTGTGTCCTAAACATATAGTTGGCAAGTATTGCTAGACTGCAGATGGTGAGTGTCTCTTCATAACTGGAGTTTCCTGCCATTTCCAAATTAGCTGAGCTACAAATATAATTTGCAAATTGCAAACCAAAACAAGGTAGCCAAAAGAACAAACATTCTTATTTATGTGTGCCCACTGCCTATATTACAAAAGCAGACAAGATCACTGAATTTCTGCCTTATTTATCCAGTGCCCTAATGCCTTGCTTGAAATCTTCTTTAACTGCAGCACCTATCTAAAAACTTTAGGTCAAATTCAGCTTTTCTAAATGGACAAAACTTTGATTTATTGCAAAGTTTTTGATTAAATAAGAAGGATCTTCAAAGCTTAAGGTATCCTCAGGTGGACTTTCATGAGCTCGAATTTGTTAGGTTGGGCCTGACCTGAACCAGACAGGTGCAACTCCTCTGAAGCCAGCATACTAACATCAAAAATATCTCAAAATGAGGTTTTGAATGTAAGAAACAATTTCCAGCCGCCACTCAGCACCATCACAAAAACATATCCTCCTTATATCTTAGTGCCATCAGCATGAAACCAAGTGGGCATGAAGCCAGGCTGTGCAGACAACAGTACTGACAACACTGGCTTGCAGAGTCTAAATTCAAATTTTGGTCTTCATTTCAGAAATACACACAGAAGTTTCACAAAAAGCAACACGGAAAATATTATAAATAGGAAACAGAATGGAGTTAGATGGCTCAAAAGCCTGAGTGAATGCAGTGTTCTCTTAAGCCACAGAAAATACAGAGCTTGAGAGACACTGAGGAAGCTGCCCTTGCCAAAATATTTCAGCCTTGACAGGGAGAACAGTTTCTGGAGGAAGATTCTGTTTCTATAATTATCTGGTCCTTTGCCTCACTAAGACCACCAGTTTATTGCATTGGGCCAATAAAGGCATCTCCGGTGCCAGAAATCTTCAAGAGTTTCCACCCCAGCCCAGCACTCAGGTAGCAGAAAACCCTTAACCTATTACTGAAACCATAACCCTTTCAAGTGCTCTGAAAGGCAGGGCTGCACCAGCCAGGATGGAAATTATTCCAGCAACATTATTCCAGCAACTCCCATTCGAGTATGCAGGGAGTTTATTTGACCCAACGGGCCAGATCGAGCTGTGATTGCCTTACCTCCTCGCCAACTGCAACAGAATTGCAAAAGCATGAGCAGTCTGGTCCAATAACAAGTAATTTGCCATATGGAAGCTACTGAGCAGACATCTGCAGGACACTGGAAGTGCTTTTCTATACACAGGGCTGAGTGCTACAGTTGTGCATTCCACAGAGACTCAGTTTGCAAAGGGATAGAAATGAAACATTATTTAGGGTTCTGGTTTCTTGGCCTTGCAAACTGAAATCTGAAAACAATTAAAGCCCAGTGCCATACCAAATCAGTTATGCAGTCATTCCTAGATTTTCCCATGGAATTTTTACATAAGAATTAGAGCGTATTTGCTGCAAACTTACACACACAAACAAAGAACTGTGCTGGTCAGAGGAGGCCATTTTATAGATGAGTTTCAGAAGTTTTTGCAAATGATTGTGAAAATCAAAGGCGTACTGAAACATGCTGCTAAAGATTACTAGACATTTGATGACAGCTCACTCATTAAAATCTCTATCATGCCTTACATCTTGTCCACAAGAGATGGTTTTCCACACCCTCCCAGTCAGGCATTGCTTATCTTCTCTGTCACTGCAGATTTCCCTCTCCAGATCACCTTGAATATGCTGTCCCACAAACTGGGACACTAGAAATACCCTTCCCAAATCTCTTGGAACACCTTTAAATCGTGGCATTGCTGGGGGATGGAACAAGTCCTGTGCTTTTTCAAGGAAAGAGCAACCTTTGATGGTAGGTTGGCTGCTGTCCAGGAACACACAACTAAGAGGCTCCCTGCAGCTTTCTCAGCTCTTTGTGCCCATGTAGCAGCTGGGCAAAATCTGGCCTCACAATGGTGTGTCTGTAATGACAGCACCAAATCCAGTCGTAGTGTGGAAGGGAAACACCATCCAACTGGAGGTCAAGCTTTGCATTATAATGGTGCTCTCCAGTCTCCAGTTATCTGAATCAGCTGCTTCCTCCTTCACTCAGAGCACTATAGCGAATGTTTCTTTATCCCATTAAAAGTCTAGTTGCCTTGAAGGAAGGGGATTTCTGTGATTCTTTCAGAAAAGTGAAACTTTCGCCCATGCAAGAATGAAAAAGCATATCCACCAGGCAGAAAAGTCAGGCAATCAAGTCCCTTCAGTTTGCCTGCATTGCAGGAGACCTGATGCAAACTTCTAGTGAACACTGTTGTGCAAGATTAGGTCTCTGATTATTTCCTGGTACCCTGTTAATGCATTTGATTCCCTTCTCTAGCCCATTCATGAGTACCAAATGTGCTATAAACCCCACCAGATTTAATGGCAGATGTTACAACTGACCTGTAGAAGAGTCTTGGAGGCAGCCTTACCAGATCGGAGACATGGACACAATTGTGGGAAGCACAGAGTCACCATGGTGGTCTGGCAGGGGAGAAAACCAAATCAAAAAAAGCCCAAACCAACAACCATTTTATTTTGAGGCTTTTATGGTTAACTCAAAGCCTTGTTTTTATAGAGTCAAGTGTTGTCATAATTTTCACTGCATTAATCTCTGAAGTTCAAATCCCTTTTTTAACATGACACTTTGGATGTGACATGACAAGTGTTAATATTCATTATTCTACAAAGCTATAAATATCCTGATGTATAGCAACTCACTGGAAAGGACACGACCAAAATTATTTCCTCAGCCTTGTGCTTACATTCAGATCTTCATCACAGATACTGTTTTTCACATACTGAAATGCTTTTGTTGCACTTATTTTGGCACTAAAGTTCACTCACATACTTTTATTTTAATGGATACTTGTAAAGTTAAATTAAAATACTCAGTCAAACTTTCCAGTTCACAGTAGGCAACTTGCACACACACATTGACATTCAGCCTATACATCATTACCGTGTTGCAATGCATGAAGAAAAGCAGTCATTTCAGAAGCTGCTGGAGTTTCCCCACTGAATTTTTCCTACAGATGCTTTTTCTAGCAAGATCTTACTTGCAAAGTGTTTTCCCATCATAAGCTTGCCAGGTTTTCGGGGCAATGCTGAACAAAGGTCTTACCACCTTTGTAACACTAAACAGTATTTAGTCTTTTTCATAAACTCGATAGCCTGTAAATCTGAGATGGTCCACACCCTCTGCATTCCTATGTCGCATACTAACAGCCTCTTCTTTAATTATAAGGTGTGGCATTTCTGGACAAGAGACAGCTAATCCTCCAGACATGTGTGTTATTTACATTTACCCTAGAATTTCTCCTTTATGCAAAGCTTTGGCTCTGAAACTGCAAAGGTTAAACCACACCGACAAAATCTCTAGCTCATGGCCACACTTTGATGCCATTTTTAATATTCTAGTTTACTAACGATTCAGTAGAAGTGTTCTGAACAGATAGGATCCAGATATAAAAGCTGGGAGGTATTTGGATCTAGGAGCTTTGTTTGTGTCGGTATCTGTTACAAAATGCAACCATCTGCAAAACTTCAACATCAGCCCATGTTATTTTAAACCATGCTCAACTGCAGCTGTCTTGATGAACCCCTGATTAGAAAGGAAAAAAGCTAAAGCTCAGTGTTTCTTACATAAAACACGCCAGAAGATACGCTGGTGAACAGTTAGTGCTTTCGGCTCCTGCAGCTGGGAAAGCAGCATCGCCCAGGTGTGCACACCAACTCTGGCAGGAGGTGGGAGCCCCCGGCTCCGTGGCCAGGCTGCGCTGGGCTGGAAAGAGGGGCCAGGAGACCGTCTGGGCCCTGCTGCGTGGGAATGGTGGAACCAGCCCTTTGAGCCAGCTTTGCCGGCTCTGGTAGCTGAGGCACACCGTGCCTGCGGCTGCCCAGAGCCGGGGAGGGCCCCTTCCCGCAGCAGGGTGACCGACACCCCTCCTGGGCCAGTGCCTACCGCGTGCTGGGTAGTTTCCCTACCTCTGTCCAAGTCTGTCACCCACAGTGCTTCCCACATCCCACAGCTTCAGGAAATCCAAAAAGCCTCAGTCCCAGCCTTCCTCCAGCCACACATGCCTTCTCCCTGCCTTTCCCTGAAATATTCTCCCTGTTCAAGAGCTTCTCTCCTGCTGCCATCTTTTCAGCCTAGGGGAAAAAAAAACACCCTCCCCTCCTTCCTCTCAGCTCTGAGAAATTCCCACTGAGTGTCACCCTCCCTGGAACGCAACAGTATGGGCAACATTTGACCAGCAGTGAGTGCCAGAGAGGGACTGACTTGCTACCAAGTTTTGACTTCTGAGGGAAGAAGATTTCTGACCTTGGTCATTCACACAGGGGACAAAGGTCCCCTCAAACATCCATCTCCCTCCTCCATAGACACTTTGTTACCCTACCTCTGGCTCTGCTCCAAGGCTGGCTGGGACATACCCACATGCCATGCTTGGTGTCTCCGACCACAGCTCCTTTGTCAGCACCCACTGGAGATGGCAGAAGACACCCCCAGGCATCCACAAACACGTCACTACTGGGTTACAGAGAGCCATAACTGGACTTCAGAGCCTCAGAAGGGACTTTCTGACCATGGTAGTGGAAGTCTTTGCACTGGGTGTCCATGGCAAGGTGCTGGCAGGGGGGCTGCAGGGGCAGCCTCTTTGAGGAGTGGCTGGGGCTGCCAGACACAGATGGTTCTAAAAGGCTCCAGCAGACCATCCCAGGGCACAGCTGAGCTCCACATCCAAGATGGTGGCACCTCAGGGAAAGTATGTGAGGAAAATTATAAGGTGTCCTGCAGACACTCAGGTCTGAGAAGGAGGTACTGCAGGTGCTTAAACAGAGATTCCTCTGTGGAGACACCCATGCAGGACTGCAGATCATGGAGAGGACCCACACTGGAGCAGAGAAACAGCATGAGGAAGGAGCGTCACAGAGGAACTGTTATAGACTGACCACAACTTCCATTTCCCATCCCCTGCACCTTCCACTGGGGGAGGAGGGGAGAGGTAGGCAAGTTGGGAATTAAGTTGCACCTGAAAAAAAGGAGGGAGTGAAGGTATTTTTTTGTTGGTTTTGTTTTTTTTTTTTCCTCTCACTATCCAACGTGTTTTAATAGATTTTAAATTAATTGTCCCCAGGTTGAGTCTGCTATGCCTGTAATGGTAACTGATATCCCTGTCCTTATCTTGACCCATGAGCTTTTCCTCACCTTATTTTCTCCCCCTGATCTGTTGAGGGGGAGTGAGAGGATGGCTGTGAGGGAGGCATCTAGCAGCTGGCCACAGTGATCAGCCACTGTGATCATAAACTGGACCAACCACAGGAGGGGCAGAAGAGAGAGCGAGGACAGGAAGAGAACAGAGTTGCCCTGACACAGCAGTCTGGACCTGGTGCTCCTGATGCTTTCTGATGATTTGAGCCATTATCTCAGGATTGCCCTGGACACAGAGCCCTACTTCAACAGGCACTCATCATGAGGTTGAATTTGTGGGTTTGGAAGTTAGTTATGTGCAAGGGGAAGGCTATCCCTGCCTTAAATAAGACAGGACATTTCCTGAAGCATTAAAGGAAAAGTACATTGAAAAGAAGGATCATGAAAGAAATCAAGAATGGCACAGATCAAGAAGACCCATCATAATTGGAAAGATGGTATAAAGGTATCCCTTTTGGGGGCCACCAAGAAAGCTAGTACAAAATATTGGGTGGGTTTTAGCTCATAGCATTTTCTAACCAGTGTATCTGTTGGCAGATGCAGCACTACTATTTAATGCACTCCTTTGCCCCTTCTACCTAGGACTCCTTTAGTCTGACTTCCAATTCCACTGCTTTAAAATGACAGGCAAGCCTCTGTTCCGTGGCTGAATGCAGCAGAAAATTTATTAATGGAAAAAGAAGAAATGCAAAAGGAAGATCATCTCTGGTCATAGCCCATGCAAAATGTAACTTGCCATAACACAGCCCCAAAAGGCACTACTAGGAAAACACCCTGGCATGTTACAGCATCCTCCCAACTTGTTTAAAAGCTGCTTTATTGCTGATCTCAGTTTACTCTATTCCCAGGCATAACTGAATTGTGGGTTTTTTACGGGTTGTCTGACCTCTCTAGTAAGTGTTCTGGACTATCATTAAGGCTGGGTAAGGCAAAACTCTTACTTTTTTTTTTTTTGCAGAGCTGCTTTCTAGTCTTTTATCAGATGATCTGCAGAATGATATGGAGTACTTCTCCTGAAGCAGTCCAAGGATAACTGACTGCTGCTTCTTCCTCCTGGAGCCCTCAGTCAGGAACTGAGGAGAGTAGACAGTCTTACCAGTGTTGCAGGATCTCTCAAGACACAGCTGACTCAGCTCCTCTAAGCCTTGCCTTTACACCCAAAAAGCAACACTGGGGAGAAAATTAAGTCTCATGCCACACCCACTTACAAGCTACAGATCATGAAATTTCTGGGTGAAAACAAGACCATCTGAACTCAGAATGAGAGTCTCTATAAGAAAAACTGCTTCCTTCCAGTTTCTCCAGCTTCACCTACTTCCCATGCTTGAGACGGTGAAAAATCCCATGAGAAGCTCATCTATTCATGCCCAGGAACTGCTCATGTTACTAATGTTCATTATCAGGATGCAAAAAATCATCAAGACATTAGTATATTTTTGAACCGTATCCTGTCACGTCCATTGCAGAAAGCACAAAGTATCAACTTTTATGAAAAAAGGTTTGACTTTTTTAATCTGTGCTGTGTGAAGTAAACACAGAACACAAAATTTGCAAGGGAAGTCAGAATTACCCAATTTGTTTGTCAGGACCCTCCGGTGGGTGGCAAGAAAAAGGGAATTATTAATAAGAATGTTCAGAAAGTTTTGGTTAAGAACACGGCAGGCTTCTTTGCTACTTTGGCTGCATAAGGACTAGTCCATTTGTATGGAAAAACACTATCAGGGAAACACCAGGCTAAAGAAAAACAAAGGAAGAATGGTGTGAAACTGGTGATGAAATAAAGGATAAAATGATGAAATGGAAACTCTAATGAGAACTAAATTGTCCACGACTGAAGTCAGAGAAGGAATGCAGCGAATTTCAGAGAAATATGGTTCAATTCATGGCCCAGTTACAGCACATTTCTCTTCCCTCTCTGCGTCCTACCAGTCCACTGTTGGTGGCCCTTTTGCCATCATCACATTCTCCAATTTACAGGCAATATCCAGCAATGAGCCTTTGATTGGGAGTGAGAATACCAGTGCTATTTGCTTTCCTTTGCACCTGCTCCATAGCTGAGGAAGAGCAACAGGTCACAACTCAAGTAACAGTTCATTGCTTGGGAAACATTAGCCCAAACCTCAAATTTATTTCTGTGATATTCCAAAAGTCTACAACCAGCAGGGTGATGTAGAATTAATTGCAGAAGTAATTGTTGTGCAAGCCTACATAGGGGCTTGCTAACAGATCCATAATCATCCTTCAGAGTGACAAAAACAAATCTCTGGGTAACACCTCTCCCTGTCCCCTCAATTCTTTGCAGGTAACAAATCAGAGGTAGCATTTCCTGTAGCTCCAAATAGTCCGGACTCTCTTCTGGTAACCTCTGTCTTCATTGCACCCAAGTCCCATAAGTCCCATCCTCTGCACTTAGAAGGAAATGGTGGGTGAGGATGCAAGGGAAAAATAGTGTAGGAAAAGCCAGCTTCGATTCCAACCCTTGCATTCAAAGGTCCAAAACTCTTTGCAATTGCTAGTCACTCTCCCCGCTTTGGAAAATAACCTGTCTCTGATTCACTATCTATATTTCTTGGCAGCAGCTTCTACAGTGGCACAAGGCAGAAACAAAGAAGTTGTGTGTCAAACTCGTTCATTGTAGAGAAACAAAGTTTGGACCTGGATCCAAATTTCTGCCTGTAAAATCATGGCTCCAAGCCCACTGGTGGGTGTAATTTTGGATTAAAACTCCTGTTTGTCCTTTTCTAGAGAGTTTAAAATTTCACTAGTTAGACAGAGGCTTAACAAATGGTCTGAACAGAGATTTCACAATGAATATGTGATGATTAACTGTAGGATCACAGAGATTAAAGATGGGAAAGAACTATTAGATCATTGTAGCCCTGTGGCAGTTGCAGAGTTGTTCTCTGTAGTGTCTCTCTCCGGCACCTTGTTCAGGCTAGTTTTGAGTGGCTCAAGCAAAAGCTCTCCCAGTTTCTTTCTCAAGGGTGTTCCACACTTAAACAGATCTTACTGATATTTACTTGATATTTAATTTCGCCTTGCTCCATTCTATAGCCAAGAGCCATCTTAAATAGTCCTCTTTCCCACTGGTGTCTTTGTGTTGCTGTTTTCCACCCTTATGTCACTTCATAAACTCACATCTGTTTTTCTGGTTTCATTTCCTGTGACCAAGATCAGCAGAGAGTAAATAGCACACTTCCATGTATACTCTGCCCTCTCCAACCTTCATTTAAACCAATCTAGTCTTGCTTCGACTAGATGACATGGAATTTCTGTTGTTTGACTCATCATGTCATTTCCTGCTTCACTTTTGAGTATTCATGAGGTGCCAGCATGACAGAGAGCAGGACCCACCAAGTAACAAGATGTAGATACAAGAAAGACTTTCTCAACATAATGGTCTTTGACAGCTTAGTAAAGCAGGAGATAGAAGCAGACTTGACCTGAGGCTGCACAATGACTTTAAGTCAGTTCCAGCTCTTGATTTGGATCCATAGGTCTTTTAATCTGCATCCTGGGCTTAGGCATAAAGTGCTGCAGCTGGTGCCAATGAAAGGAAATTTGATTCAGTCATAATGTACAAAGCAGCACACTGCCACTAACTTCAACAGACTGAGGCTGGGAAAAATACGTTCCTCTCTTCAAGTCGTGTTAATGGAATATTTTCTACTGGATCAGGATCAAACATTGTAAGGTAGACATCGTCTGAAACAGAGAAAGATGTAGGATGAACAAATGCCAGAGTGAGCAGTCCTAATGACCCATGCTTTAAAGAGCCCAGAGACAAGACAGAACAAGGCCAGGGCTCCAGGAAACATCCTAGCGAATGTGTACACACATGTGTGTGTCCCCCGACAGGCTACGCCCAGCTTCCCTCCGGCACACCAAACAGAGCCTGCCGCTGCCTGCAGGCAGCCAGCTTCGGAGAGGTGTCAGGTTCCCATTCAGAGAAAATGAC
Organism: Calyptomena viridis; assembly: GCA_013390005.1. Taxonomy (NCBI): domain Eukaryota; kingdom Metazoa; phylum Chordata; class Aves; order Passeriformes; family Eurylaimidae; genus Calyptomena; species Calyptomena viridis. Next base: position 53,514 of record WEIV01028708.1, read on the forward strand.
AGTGTAGTAGCTACACACACAGCTTCAACAGCCGTCACAAATGAGAACGTCTGGTGTTGATCCCAGCACTTCTAAATTTTCTGAATTCCCTGCTTACCGAAGGGTGAAATTAGACGCACGTTCACGACTTCCAGCGGAAAGCAGCTCAGAGCAGGTAGCAGAGGGTATGGTGCACAGAGAATAAAAGACAATTATTGTGGGTGCAGAGAAATATATTCCAACACCACAGACTTTGTTGCAGTAAAGTTCAGACTGGGGATTTGCATATGGAAATTCTTTATGAAGGTACTCTCATTAACAACCTGAATTGCACTCTTAAGAGATTACAGCAGCCAAGGAGAGGTAAATGAGCTCTGTCAAAACAGGAACAGCTCTAAGCGATTCCCCCAAAGCAGGATCAGGTCATGCACCATGGCAGACTTCCTCCCTATTCTGGCACTGAGTAGGGAAATTTTGGAGGTGTTTCTCCTCTGCTTCAAAGCAGAGGGGCTGGCAGCAGTTCTTGTCCAATGATGTGGAGTCTGAAAAAACTTGAGTCAAAGCAGCATTGATGCAAAGCAAAAAAAAGAAAAAGCTTTAAGGCTGTAGTTCAGACACCACAAATCACCTCGTTTCCCAGATTCAAAGGCATGGGAGATGTCCCTTAACAGCCTCTGAGCACTAGAGAGACTTTAGGAAGAGCAGAGCAGGGCTAGGAGGGCTGACCCATAGCAACAGAGGACTGCGCTAAAGATGCATCTTCCTGTCCAAACAGCCACCCTTGGACACTGTGTAGCTGCATTCTGGGACCTTAGCAAGGCTGCAACTCTTCTCCAGACAACCATATGAGAGCCATAAGACATCTACTGCTTCCCCAATAAGTCTCACTCAAACACGAGCAGAACTTTCAAGCAGAATCTGCATGTCTCAGGTAAGTCAGATACCAGGACAGACACAAAGACAAATGGACAGTCAGAAAAGACCATTCAGCCACAGGCAGAGCTGGCATGGAAGTCCTTTGTAATGTACAAGTTTGGCTGCCACCAAACAGTTCCAAATATTTGCCAGTCCTCGAAAATGTGAGAAGCTACATACAGATATACTTACCAAAAGTCCATACACAGAACACTGTGGTCTTTCTAATCTTCTCCCTTATCTCAAGGAAGGTTTTTCATGTCTTACAGACCTCTGCAGTATTGGCCTGAAGGAAGTACAGTGGGTCTGGCAAGCATCAAGGGTTTAAAGCACTGCAGCCAGCTGCTCTCACTGATCTCAAAAACTTTTCAATCCTGTTTGATTTCTGTTTCTTCAGTTCATCTCTGTGAGGAGGAGAAAATAACTCTGTGGGTGTCCTGATATGGTATGTGGCCCAGCAGATCTCCTCTGACAAGCCTTGCCCAAAGTATCTGCCCCTGTGCCAGATTACTGACACCACTGGAGGTGTACCAGAGCAATTACATGCCCATCCTCTGCTCAGCCAGGCATGCTTTGCTTAAACTGACCACAATCCTTATGAAAGAGTGAAATTAGGATGAGAGTAGTCATCAAGCCTGTTTTTCCAGTGTGAGCTATAGGAAATGGACACTGTAGATGGATGTGGCTGATGAAACTGTATGGTTGTTATAGAAAGGAACAACCCGGTTTCTGAAGTGCAAGGAACAGGGTAAGAGAGAACAGACTTGATGGTCCCTCTACAAGAGTAAGTGCTATTGCAGATTCTAGAAAAGATTTTTCACATGTGGGACACACTGTACTTATCATGGACAAATAAGACTATCCCAGGGTCTGTGGCTAGGCACCATGAAGGTCAGAATAAAGCCTTGTGGGCTGGCACTGCCCCACGCCCCCAAACCTACCAGAAGCTTAGCTGAGATTCTTTCTTTTTCAACTTTCGTTTTTTAAAATTTCTTCAGTGCTTATGTGTGGTGTTTTATGCTCTCAGGCTGCAAAGAAGCATTCTCTGCTGTTAAAAAAAAAAAAATCCACCAAAAAAACAACTCGGTCTGTTAAATTTTTTTTTCCCCTGAAATGGATGAATGTAAAGCATCACCCAATGACACTCCTTACTGCTGAATCCATCAGCACCTGTTGTGTTTCCACAGACATTTTCCTTATAAAAACCAGTTCTGTCTTCTCTGCTGTTACGTGAAAGGCTCAAACAAATGTCAGAAAACTGACTGACAGACTGTACAGGCAAAGCAGAGAACCTAACTGTGTTCAGGGCTGTCAAGTGCACAAAGTAAACAAAAGAATAGATCTGTGTAATTTTTCCTCACGAATCTCTTTCAACTACAACTCTTATTTTAATGTTACTTGTGAAGGAAAGCACAACACAATGTCAGTGTGTTTTAAATGTAAAAAGTCACATTAGTTTAGACAAATTTGTTTGTCTGATAAATTTTATTATAACTATCAGAAGCACAAAGGTTAAAGAATGTTGTAGTTTTAGTAACTGTTTGAACGTTATGGCTTCCTAAAACGACCAAAACCATTTAAGAACCAGAAAGTGCTATTAAGTGCTTACCTTTGTTAGAGGCATAGCAGCCTCCCTATCTCATGCACAACCAGGACGGAGCCCTAGGATCCTTCCGTGCTCTTTGCTCAACTTACATCTCCTTACTCGATGAGGTTGTGTCGAATACAAATATCTGGGTAAAATATATTCAGGTTTTGCGAAAATCACCACCACTGATGACAGAGCTTACAGCTCCCTGCTGCAACACAGGCTGCCTGCAGGGCTCACAGAGCCACCCTCCTGAGCTGGGATTTACTCTCCTGCCCTGCCAGGGACTCTCAATCCAAGGGAGCAAGAGAAAGAGTTACATATGCAGGTTAGATTTTAAATCCCTCTTTCTGACAGCATGATGCAGCTGTATGCTGCGAGCACATCTGACAGAGATTGGACCCAGGGGAGGATCAGCTTTGAAAAACCTTTCCTGGGATATTTTTGCTCCTTTTACTCTGTTCTCTGCATTCTTCTAGCTCCTGGAATGGTAATTTTCCTCAGAAAAAAAACAGTTAAAAGTGAGGGGGAAAAGGGAGGAGAGAGGTTTGCTGCAGTGAGTGGGCAGCTGGGCGGGCATGGTGCGTGTAAGCTTATTTCACACGAGCCAGGGAAGGGACCACAGGTTTTGCAAATGCCACAGGCCATAGCAGGCCCCATCCAGCCTCTGACACAGGGCAGGGACAGACAAATGGGACATCCTTGCTGTGAGCAATGCAGGAGAGAAGGGCATCACACCTGGAACCTCCCAGGGGAGGCACCTGGGCAGGTAGAGGAGCTTTCTGCAGAGTTTGTAACATCTTGTTAAATCCATACAAATCACCAATGCTCCCACAGTGCGGTTTTGCCATTTTCTAACTATGAAAATGGAGCAAAACAAAGTGCTTGCACCCACAGCCTTCTCCTTGGTAACCCACCACCTCTGGTCTGGGCAGAAAGTGGCTGCTGGGGAGCTTGGGTCATTGCCCAAGTCTATGTGCCCCATGCACCCCAGTCCGTCAGCTCCTGTACATTAGCAAAAATTCAAACTGCATTCCCCACAGCACCTCTTTCCCCACCAGGGATAACTGCTCTCCTTGGCCACAAATTCCAAACAGACACAGTGACAGCCACTGGCACTGGGGTTTAGATGACAGCACTTACAGCATGGGTACACCCAAAACATTCAGGGGTTCTGTATTTGCAGTTAGAGTGTTCAAACTGTTTTCATTTTAAAGGTTGAAGGATCTATTTATTTTCTTTTTATTTTCTGTTTTTTTCCAGTTCTACCTGGAATTCAGATTTATGTAGCACGTAACTGAACGTGTGAAGGTATCCGAAGGCTCCACATGCACAATGCAATGGTATAATACAGCTCTTTGTTATGCTAATTATTTCTTTCCAGCTGCTTCTGCAATAAGAGCCAGCCCGACCTATCAAAGGGGAACAAAACCTCCAGGCGAGCTCTGCTGCAAAGTCCCTTACCTCCATGCTCAAGGGTCCAGGGCTGCGACGGTCTGGCACCTGTAAACCAAGCCAAGAGGTAAAACAAAACAATTTAATATTGCAGCTCCACTGTCACTGGGAACATGAGCTAGGAATTAAAAAGTGATACCCTCTTGACAGTCAGGTTGCCATGATTTACATTTTTCTCTCGGGTACCCTCCCCCTCCACATGCATCTTCTCGGCACTTCTGAGAAAAGGGGAAAAATGAGACAGTGTGGGAAAACATTCAGACAAACCTCAGAGGTTCCACTGAGGTTCTGATTTTGGCACTCACCAGGGTAGTGCTGTGTGATCATGAAGGATTTTTAGCACATGGGTGTCAGATTCATGACAGCCAGAAAATGCTGGGGTTGCATAATTTAAATTAAGTTCCCAAATAATTATAATTTAAAAAAAAGGTTCCCTATATTCACAAGTAAAAGAATAAAATTATCAGCCTGGTTGCCATTATTTATGTTGATGTCCCCGTGTTTCTAGAGCCTAGAAATATTGATGGCACATGGAAATATTCAAAGGGGAAAAAGGACCTTTGGCAGCTGGAAAGGTACAACTAGGGGCCACCAGCAGCCTGAAAGGCTCGGAAGACCACTGAGAAGTGGGGCCAACTTGTTAGCTGAATGCCTTATTTATAATGGTCACCAGTGAAATACCCCAAAAGCTGACATTACACTGTCATCTTTAAGCCTCAGAATTAGCATGTGGGTACTTTCAATGGGTGGATAAATCCATACAACGAAAATCCTTGTCTCAGCCTGCATGCAGAATAAAGAAAATGATCTGACACTAGTTTATGCCCTACTTGTATTTTCAGATTTTCTTCATGACTGCGATGACTATGCAGGTTATTTCAAAGTTTCAGTATTGGAGTGATTCTTCAATGAAGGTACAGGACTGCATTAACACTACACACCTTACTTCTCACAGAAATCACAAAACTAGATTTGTCATTATGCTGGTAAGTTTGCTGGTAAACCAGAAACCAATCTGCTCAAAGAAGGAGTAATACGTATCCAACCTCCCCAGGTAAAATATAGGCTGCTCAAGATTTAAAAATCAGTCCAACTTTATTTTCAAGGTAATAATAATTACAATATTAACAAAATATGGGAAACGTAGGTGGTTTTGGCCATACTTGTTGAGACTCTCAGAAATAAGCTCAAGGAAAAAAATGTTGAAAGTACATTACATTTAGAGGGTAGCAACACTTAAATTTATATGCATTGTCTGACAGTTTGTAAGATAAAGGACAACTGCATTTTGAGCCAAAACCACACTACTTTATTCAAAGGAATAAATGGCCCCATGGCAGCCATATGGCTAAGAGGATGTGGCTGGTTCGTGGGGCTTACTCATAGACCAAAGTACAGAGAATTCCACCCTGAAAGAGCAATGGATGAAGGGGAAAAAAATTACAAGGGTTTTTAGGGTTGATGAAGGAATAGAGCACAGATTTTACACAAGAGACAGAAACTATTTTGGAGTTAGAGAATAAAATTGTATTTGAGAACAATCTGCTGCTCAATTTCAACTTCCACTGGCAGAGGTTTTTCCTAACTAGAGGGGTAAATACAGAACAGCTGGTCCCACACAGTATGGGGTGGAAGAAAGGGACTGTCATTTGAAACTTGTTCTGATTAAGAAAATGAGGCAGGGGAAAAGACAAAACTAACAATAACCAAAGCTGTGAGTGGTCAGCTTATAGGACCAAGCACAACTTCTCCAAAAATCAATGGCACAACATCATCTCATGCCAGCTGAGGGTTTCATTGCCCAACACCCAGCTGCAAAAAGTCTCTGAAATTAGCCAGAAAGCTGCTAGACAGCATTGATCCCAGTCATAGTTCACAAGTGAAAATGCTGTACTAGGAACATAAGGCAGTGAGGGGATGGTAGAAGGGATGTCATGGGGTCCTTCTGAGCTTGCTGGAGACTTGCAGCTGTGACAGCTACAGGCCAGTATCCCATAGAGGAGACACAACCACCAAGTGCTGCCACTCCTTCATCCTCCTCTACAACAGCCAAAGTCTTTAGTTGTTTCAGGAGGCAGACACAGACCACCATAAAGAAAGATGAGCCTGTTGGGATATTCCATAGGGAAAGTACCACTGCAGGAGGTAGCAGTAAACGGACTGACCCTGAGCAGACAGACCATTTATCTCCTTTTTGCAATCCCACTATGACAGATGAGATGCTCTGTCCAGTAAACTGGAGAATGACACTGTATAAATTGAGAATTACTAGCCATGGAAGATAAGTTACTTTTCAAATCTGGTACCTCCCTGCATTGGGGTTTTTGTTGGCGTTTGGGTTTTTCTGCTCATTGTGCATACTTCTTAGTGTACACAGACTACCCATTCACAGCTTCTCCTTACACTCCCTGCATGCAATTCCCTGCATTCCTCAGAAGAGGAGCTTGAGCACAGAGATTAAAAGAAGTTAACAGACTTGCCTACCTGGATCTGGTGAAAAAGCTTCGCATACCCTGCAGTCTGCACCACTTTTGCAAAGCCAAGGAACTGAAACTCCACCTTCCCTAAGGTGTACTCTCTTCCTTGCTATGACTTAAAGACTAAGGAGAGCAAAACCAAGCCAACTACAGCCCCAAAGGCAACTGCTTTCACATGATTACTCCCCTAGAGTTTAATCTAACCTTCCACACCTGACCCAAGGCCTCTTGGAAAGTCTCTGACCCAGAACAGTAATTTTGGTCTGCTCTTACAGCTGCTTTGCTTCACGGTCTCCGTGTAGAGCCTAGAGAGTGCAGGTCTCACCCTAACACTCTACAGCCCTGGGCTGGTTCATGTTCAGCCCTCCAGCACAGACCTGGTTGGCCGGGTACACCCTGTATTAGCAGCCTTAAACTGAGCAGGATTAACTGCTGGGAAGGCACTCGGCACCCGGCCACGGCTGTGTTTACATTAGAGAAAATGGACCTCACAGAGACAGTTTGCAAACACCACAAGACGAACTTTTGTAAACTCCCTCGGTTTAGTCATCTTTCCCCATCTGTCAGAGTCGTTTAAGTGAGATTGAAAAAACACAGGAAATTACTGTGTATTCCAAGTAGTCGTGACTGAGCGGCTTGGCTGTTACATGGGATGCCTTGTGGAAGATTCGCATCTCCTAACATTTCCAGCAGGATCCTTTGCAACGCTTTCCTGGCTACGATCATTTAGCAGGCTCTGCACACCCTGCCAGGAAAAGCCTCTGGGGTGCTTCGTGCAGCTGTGGAAAAAGTACTGAGGAGCCCAAATGGTGACCTCCAGAAAGCAAGGGCAGCCCCTTTCTTCGAGGTTGGAAAGCAAGGGATGGACAATGAAAAAGGTCAGGTTCCTTTGGGAGGCTTCCACACGAGAGTTACATTCACTGAATAAAACACCAGATTAAATCCTTTACCCCACAGCAGTTTAAATCTTTCTCTGATACGACTGACTGGCTTTTTTTTTTTTGTGATAAAACTCAAGAAACTTCTTTTATCAAGGTTCCTGGCATGAGTAAGCAGCCATTGCATTTGATACACCTCTAAGTGTATCATAGCTAAAGACTATGCCTTTAGCTCAAGAAGGCAATGAAAGGATACAAGTTGAATGCAGGCTAGAAATCACCTTCACATCTCTGCTTTTCCGTAGCCCTCTAATCAACAGGTCACTAGTGGCAAACTGAGCTACCAGCAGCTGGAAAAGCCATTTGGAGGGGGGGTGGGAATGTCACAATGGGCATGAGCCTCCCGAGGGTCTACAGAGCAGTCAAGACACATTGCACTCTGGTCAGTTTGTTTAAATTCCTTTTTAGCTCATGCTGTGGCTCTGAACCAACTCTCTGCTTCTCCTTCACAACCCCAAAGGGAGGTGGCATCCACCAAACCACCCTGGCAGTGTGTCATGGTCACCAGTGAAAGGACAGATGGTAGATGAGGGATATAAAAGGAGCATGGAGGGCACACAGGAAGATGATATGTGAAAATAGTCTCTACCACAACTTTGCTTTGGGGTGTAACACTTTCAGGACTGAAAGAAGCACTTCATTTCTGCGGCTCAGCCTGTGTCTGTTTTCTCTGTGGAACCAGCTGTTATGCTGGCACTGCACATCAGTGCCAGCTGAGGCTGTCTGGGGAGGCTTAAGTAACCATGTTAAGCTGTTTCAACAGATTAGCTAATACAGTAAAAATAGTAAAATTTTACCAAAAGTAATGTGTATATATGAAGCACAATGATATTATGCCACATGCCTTGAAAAAGGAATGTAATTTTTTCAACTCAAATGAACTGTGCATTTTCAAGGGAAATGTATTACCTGGATCCTGAAGATAAAATAACACTTCTGTTCCTAGTGACAGTAAAATATATGTGACAACAGAAACAACTTCTTCTGTTGCTGTTTGGCTGTTTGTTTGTGCTTAAAGGCACTGTACTTTATAGTCTTACACTCTAGGACCAAAGTGTCTTATGATAAGAGAGTAAAACCATTTCCCTAAAGAGAAGTTCTTCTGCCCAGTTCTTTCTGACAGGCAGGCCAAGATCAAATTCACAAGCACACATTTAGCAGTTATGTGTGGAACATACAGATGAAAGGCATTAGTACAGTCTTGTAAAAGAACTGTTTCTTGAAAATTTGTGGTACTTCCAAAACGTCCTTAATACTGGAGTGTGCAATGGGGAAAAGGTCTATCAGGTTTACGGTCTTCACATGCCATAAATCAAACCAAATTTAAACCAGGAAATCCATTCAGCCTAGCCCAAGCTGGAAATCCTATCAAGGTCTATTCCATTTCTGACAATTGGACAAAGGTGTTTCCAACTCTCTTTTCTAACATGAAATACCTCTGCCTCTTCTGAGGCTAACAGGATAACTCAGTGGACTCCTGAGTCCAATACATCTACTTTCAGCACTTGCTATTATTTTGTGTGGCAAGGTCCAGAGAAAGGCTGTAAAAGACTGCTTATCCATAGGCAAACCTTTGTTAGATGACATTTCATCCCTTACAGACCCTGATGACAATAACTGTCCAGAGCTGTAACGGGCTAATTTCTAGGTGTCCCTGGAACTAAGAAAGCCATTGGAGAGGCCACAGTAGACAAGAGTTCTGCTGATCCATCACTTCAGCCTGTGCAAATTCAACTGAGAAGCCTTTGCAATAGGCTATGTGTGCAGGCTTGTTCTTGAAGATCAAGGAGCCCCTTAGGGTTCAAATGCTTTCAGCTCCCCCAAAAGTGTTAGATGATTTGTGGTTTGGGCAGCATTTGGCCAGGTGTTTTCCTTGGCTGGATGTGCAAGTCTGCAGAGAATCTGTTGCTTCTCAGTGCACCTTTGGACTGTCCTAAAGGCTCCTGAAACCCTAAGAATGCTGAGCTCTGTCACAGACCCAGCTTCAGGGGCACAGTCAACTGCCCCATAACCTCTTCAGCAGGGAGCAGTTTGATTAAACAGCATTTTCTTGGGTGAGGGAGGGGAACGTGGGGGAAAGGACCCAGTAGCCACTGGAGATGTAAAATTAAAATGAATTTTGGTCATTTTAATAAATATATATCGAGGAAATTTCACTTTACTACAACAACACATTAGTATACAAGCATCTAATATTTAAGCTTAAAACATCAAGCGTTTATCAAATATTGGAAAAGAGCAGACATTACTAGGCTATCTGGGTATAACACAAGAAAAATCAGTTTTTTAAAAAAATTGGTCCTTTTGGACAAATGTCTAAATGATGATCCTACTCATACACTGTATGAATGAGATCTATATTTAATATTATTATTATTAATAATAAAAAAAGCTTCTGTCTTGGAGAAATCAGATGGGACTTATTCTTTACTTGTCATTCTTCACAATGATAACCCTTACAAACTTACCAGTTTAAACTCACCTGACCTCATAAAGGTTATCATTGATTTACATCCTGCTCTCTTTGTGGTCACTTTGGCTGGGAGGAGCCTTTTTCCTTGTGATCACTGGGCTAACAAAAGACCATTCAGTTTGCAAACATGCCTGTGGGGCACACACTCTACCCAAAATAACCACGGCCCAGGAGGACTCAGGCTGAACCCATGAAACCCAGAGCAGGAGGTCTCAGGCCTAGAGATCTGGCTGACTCCAGCGCCAAGCCCGGGATAGTGTCCCCCCAGGGACCCTCATGCCCTGCACTGAGCTGGCTGTTCCCCCAGCACACAGGTGATTTCCGCCCTTTGGACAAGAAGCACGCGGACATGTCGCTTGAGTGCATGATGCTGTGGGAACAGGCAGCTATTTATGGCATCTGTGGCTTAGATGTGGCTATTTTACTGGGCACATCCTGCCAGTTGTTACAGGGACTGTGGGAACTAATTAATTTGGTGAATCTAAGACTCACTCTCGATCCAACCCCGACTAATGTCTTCTGGGCACAAACAGCAGACTTTTGCAAACCATCTACCTAGGGATGACTAAATGTACTCGTCCACTGAAATCTCAGCTCATTTCTCCAAAATGTTCTTTTTTAAAATTAAACCCCTTACATTCATTGAGATAAAACCGTGTCTATCACCACATTAGTAATTAACATTGTGCTTCTTGCCTTCTTGTCTTTTTTTTAAATCAACGGCAAAAGTCATAGAAAACTCCCGCATGCTTTTGCAATTTAAAAGAGAGAAATTATGCAAAACAGAATAAAGTATAAAACATGCCACTGGTTCATGAACTTCATTATACGAAGAAGAAAAAAAAAGAGCCCCAGCAACAGACAGTTGCCATAGAAACACTCAAGCATTGAATGCTTGTTTACAAGAGACATCTCTCTATTGTTTCTTAAATCCCTTCCTAAGGATGGCAAATCAAAAAGCAATTGAGCATCAAAAAGGAAGAAGAGAGATGTTTGAATAGGAAGTTGAACTCAGTACTTCAAAGGTTAAAGGTTTCTAATAATATTGATCCACCCTGTGGGGGTTTTTTTAATCTCTGTTTAGGTTAAATCCCTGCTGTATCACTGATTCATACTTAATTTTCACGCTGGCAAAAATTAAGACAAAAAGTAAGGCACCAAAAAAAAAAACCTGTCCTGTATAACAACAAGCCTCATTAGTTATTACAGCCGAGGTGAAAACACACAAGTACTTGAGTTGCTTGTTTGATTCTGATTAGATCCCATAAACAGGTTATTTCTTTATGCTATGTCCTATTTTGTCAGTTGAACAAGATGCTGAATCCAGAAATTCAAGAGCATCAGTCCAAAACGTAATGATGGTTTATTCTCAGTCCATAGACACTCCTTTGTCAGAAGGAACACCGAGTTACAAGGAGCGTATCATCCTTGCTGGTAGCGTCAATTTGTTTACCAGACTTCTAATTCCTTGGTAAACATAATGGAGGTTCTTCTTAATTAATGGCAGACTTCTTGGGGGCGGGGATATATAAAATGGTATGTTTCCCCATCTGGCTGATTGGCATTTTCAGTAACGAAAGCTACACCATAGCTGTACAGACTATAGTCCTCAGCAGTAATGCAACTGCATCCTTTATGGAGTCACCATATTTATAAATAGCCCACTGATGCAGATCACAGGTCACTTCACCCAATCTGCTCTCCAGTCATTCAGAACTACACGTCATGTTTGTGGCATGATTGTACCATTTGTAAAAAACTATAAAAAATCCATTCAAAATAAAAATTTGATAAAGAACATGCTGTGCATGCTTCAACAGAGCAAGAAAGATGCCTCATATTTTACTTCCTTTGTTGCAGCACATTTTATTACTTGGTAAAGATTCCTTTTTCCTTAAGGATTTTTTCCAAGATTCACTTACGTTGCTCTTGTCATTACATCCAGTCTCAAAATAGTCATAAAATTTGCCTCTACATTCAAGAGCATGGGTGCCTCTTACAGGTTCACAGTTTAGGGCAACGCTCTCTTGCTCAGGTTCATTACCTCCTTTCTCATCATTAAATTTTGCCTTTTCCTGATTACTGTGACACCTGCCATTAGTGATGAATATTTCATTAGCAGGTATCTGGTCATCACTTCTGTAAGAAGATGCACTGCCAATGTCATAATCCACCTGCTGGGAACAACTTGGCAAAGAAATGGGAGAGGAGGAGGAGGAAGAAGAGGAGGAGGAAGAGGAGGAAGTATTTTCTGTACTAGCATTAACAGAGTAGGGTAGATTTAAATAGTGACTGCCACATTCTTGATAGAAGCAGCACATGTGGAGCTTCTCATACTCCTCCTTTGCCATCCGAAGGCGTTTTCTGTATGGACAGTCCTGAGGCACAAACCACTCTTGTGGTGAGGTGCCACTGAAGGAGCAGGTGGAGAAGCACCAGTTGTTCTGCATGATGATCTCTCCATGAATTCTCTTCATTAGATTGTTGATGAGGACGGATCTCCGCAGATAGACTTCAGGATCATCAATAAATTTCAGCTTTTCCAAAGACATGTAAAGAATATGGGCCCGCTCCTCAAATATGGAGATTGTCTGAAAATGCAAAAGACACGATACATGGAACTGAAGGCAACCAGTTTTGTTCCAGGCAAGGAGAAAAAAAATGAAAAGCAAAGTATTCCATGTCACTAACTTTACTATTCCCTTTCTGAGGCACCTAAAGCTGGCTTTTCATTTTGCACACCTATGTGGCTGAGGACCTCTTTTTTCTTGGCCACAGCATTCACCCAGATTTAGCAGGTAAGTAGCTGAGCATTACATCACAAAGGCAATTGCGGGGCATGAATCCAGGGTGGGAGAGTGAAATCCAGATGCACACATCTGGCTCTTCAATTACATTTGGGGTTAGAACATAAAACTGTTGTGCAGTTTTGCTCCAGTAACAGCTGGGGGCTTTTTGTTGCAAATGGACCCCATTCCATTATCCCCTGTGGGGGTTCTACACAGCTCTGAAGCCAAGCAAGGGTCCCTCCTGCAGCGTCAAGGTTTGCAAGATGCAGCCAGCAGCCACCACCTCACGCAGCAAAATGTTGGAGCATTTCATCCACTGCCAGGGGAAGAGGCCCCCCAGAGAGGAGGTCTCCATTTGCCAGGCTCTCTTACACTGCTCTTGTGTAAAAGTGCATGCAAGGAGGGAGGCAGGGAAAAACCCATCTCAAAGCATCACAGCATCTGGAGAGCAGCTGTTGGCCCACGTACTACACCCTGCACTCTACAGGACCGGTGGGAACACAGACAGGCAGGGACAAGGTCAGGAAATGAAGAGAGGATAGGAATTTGCAGAAATCCTGGCTCAATGCCCACAGATTTGTTCTCCCTTCCATGGTCCTTCCAGGACTCCCTTTCTCAGCACTGGCAGCATGAGCAGGTTACTGCCCTGGGAGGCTCTGGATTCTGCGTTGTAATCGCTACCCTGGGAATCAAAATAAGAGAGGGGGCAACGCATGCTACTGTAAGCACTATTAACTAATTTTCATTTTTAGTAAGAATTTGGTTTGCGTAGGAGGAGAGCAGCACAGCACAAAGAGACTGCTCTAAATCCCCCCATCTGTGGTTTGATCACTCTTCCCTTTCCCACATGGTTACAGCATTTTTGCAGAGTGGAAGTCGTAGCTATGAGGACTAAAAGAACTTAAAGCACAGCTGCTTTTCACATCCATTCAGCTCTCCTCAGCCCTCTAGCTCTTTCCACAGCCTGGTCATGTCTGCAGGGCTTAGAAGCAGTACAGTGCCTCATAAAAACAAAAATTGTCTGTAATTTCATGTGAGTTCACAGTTGAAGCTCTTGGTTAGAGAGGGTAATTTTCTACAATAAATTACTCATTTTAAATTATATTAAGCCTATAGGTTAATTTGCATCCTTTATACCTGCTGCAGCAACAGTCAGTGTAGCCATAAATTCTGGAGCAAGCCAGTAAGCCTTGAACTGGGATTCTCCTGGAGATAAGTCCTGGAGGGACACCAGTAGGAACAAGCTGTCAAAGGCTTTCTACTGCATGGTTGCCAGTAGCCCTCCAGAGAGAGGCTCTGGGCTCTACCATCATACCCTCTGTAGGACAAGTAATCTCTTTACTGGGCAGTGGACGTATAAACATGTAAGAAGTTCAAGGAAACTTGGTGGGCATCCTCCCTCCACCAAAGCTTAGTGCTGCAAAGTAGAAAATGTATTTGAGCCAAACAGAAGAAAGTGGTGACACAGGGTTTCTGCCATGATACACCTCTACAAGAGCACAAAACCATTGCTGGGTCTAGCTTACCAATATCTCTACAACTGCTTTATATTGCTGTTAGAAAGGGGTAAGAAACTATTTCTCCTCCTCTTTGCAAGGAAATTAATAACTGACACAAAAATCCAACTATCTATTAAAAAAAAAACCTCTCTGAAACTGGAGAGTGATGTGACATCTGTGAGACACACTCACTAACTAGAGCACACTTTTCAACACTCTTTATGCTGTTCATTCACTACTCTGGCAGCAGACAGGATACCTTCTGAAATTAACAGTGGGGCAGTTTTTCACCTTTCCAGTCCAGGCACCTATTTTCAGACAACTCTGTAGCCTTCAGGTACCCTAAGGTCCTTGGGAACCAAACTCAACATTACTGCTCACTTCTCCTCTGCAGAAATCCTTCCTCTATCACCAGTAGAACATCGGTAGCATTGGATCACCATGGGCCAGGTTTGATCCAACAAAGTCAGGATAGTGTCCAAGACACGAGCTGTCCTAAAGCACTTCACCACAGGTATTCAGTTCCATACAGGACTGAGCCCTTAATGAAGAGGGCTCTCTTACAAAAAAAAAGATTTCAATTTATGTATTCACTAGCCTGGGAAACATTTGTTCTAATCTCCCCCTTGAAAACTTCCATTTAAAATATTCTTTCATTAACTAATCTTTTTGAGTTATTAGCTTTTTAATAAATAGGATTAAATACTGAAGGAGTTTGTACTCGCTTTCCAAGTCACTCTGCTTTTCTAGACGATCTGTAACCCGTGTGGGGTACATGGAACCTCTTACTACTTTCTCCCCTGGAAAAAAAGTTCGGAATGAGTGAGGAACCTTTAACTCATGTGTTCTTCCTTTCTGCTGCTCAAATGCTGTTACGGAGCTGTTTCTGTAAGCATGACATAAACTAGCTAAAAACAAAATAGTCGGGAAAAAAGTTATTCTCAGCATTTCCATTTACAGTTGTTATAAATGAGGAAACGCCTTTGCTTCTTAAGCAATTTGATGACAATACAACAATAAATGTGAAGAAGTGACAACTATTTATTTCTGAGCAAACAGCTGCATCATTCTCCAAATTTCAGCAGAGTATTTCAGCCTTCTGGAAATGGGTCAATTGAGTGTTACTAAGCATCTGAAACTCAGAATAAAAATAATGACTATTAGAAAACATACTTTATGTGTACAGCTGCTGAGTGGTGGATGAAAATCCTCTTCTTCCACATATTTCCTTTTAAAGTATGTGATCTTGGATGTTGTTACAGGATTTGAAATTCCCCTGTAATGTGATCCTGCGGGTAATAAATCAGATATGACAAATGACATGCGGTTTGCCGGAGGTTCTCCAAACAAAATACTTTTCATTTCCCTTCGCGCTACAGGACAACTCCGCCGCATATTTTCGCATCTATTCGCAGAGATCAGAAATAAACCCTCGCCTGTAACTCACCGCCCGCCAGCCTCCCGGGGGCCGATGTGACCGGCAGCGCGGGGAGCGGGCGCCGCCGCAGGGCGCTCGGCTGCCGGAGAACTTTCCCCTTCCATCGCTCCGTGGATACCGGGAGCGACAGCGCCCGGCGGACCCCGCGCACCTGCGGCCCCGCTCGTCCGCAGGAGACCCCCCGCCCTCCTCCGCGCCTCCCTCCGCG
>WEIV01028708.1:69464-99326 GCA_013390005.1 Calyptomena viridis
CCGCTCCCCCCGCCGCCCCGGCCCCGGCCTCGGCGGCGCTCACACACCGGCACGGATCCGCTCACTGGCTTCCCATTTCCTCCCGGTGGAGCTGGCACGGCGCGCTCGGCACCGGCGGGGGTGCGAGTCTGCCTGTCTGGGTGCGTGTGTCTGCGGTGCGTGTGTGTGTGTGCGTGTGTGTGTGTGTGAGAGAGAGAGAGAGCGCGCCCAGCAGTCCGGGATCGCGTTCCTTTCTTCTTTCTTCCTTCCCAAACGACACAGACAGCGGAGACTTAGGTAGTTGTTTCCACTAGCCCCGATCGGACTGAACTGGATCTGCCTCCAGTCAAAACACTGCGAGACTAAGACAGAAAATTGGCTCCGGTTTCACGCCGTGAGTTGCGGTCCCACCGGAGCCAAGCACAACATCGGCGGAGCGGGCGGAATATTAAGCAGGAGCGGGGACTCCGGGGCCAGCTCCGGGCTGCAAGCTGCCTCCTGCCGAGCCAGCGGGCGAGAGGGGAGGGGAGGAGTGGGGGAAGGCGGCAAACTTTCTGCGAGGGGCGAGGGATGAGTTCATCATAGTCACCTACTTCTTGGCAGAGGAGCACGGAACAATGCGCCCAGACACGGCCCGGCTCCTCCCTCTCCTTCCTCCTCCTCTCTCTAAGAAAGCGGCTTGTAGTTTCTCCTCGGCGCAGCCCTCCTGGAGGAAGACGAGGGCCCGAGCAGGCGGCGGGAAGGAGGGGCCGCAGGTGGGCAGGTGGAATTTCAGCAATTGTTTGTGTTAGCAGCTAAACGCTCTCGAACAAGAGGAAAAAATAAACCGCAGCAGAAGAGGGAAGGAAAAATAAATCATCCACATCTGCCAGTTGTTTTCTCAAATCTTGGAAGAATGCAGAAGGCTGCTACTTTATTAAGAAACGGCTTCCAGCGTGCACTGCCCGTATCTTGGATGTATGAATGCATGGATCTGCCCTGCCTCCTCGCCGGGGCAAAAATGGGAGGTGAGTACCCAAGGAGCTGAGTACCCAAACAGTTTACCTGCGTAAAGGCCACCTGACTTCACTGCAATCAGACTGACAGGTGCCTCAACCCCCTCCTCGGAGTAAATTTGCTGCTAATGCACTGCATATAGCCCTCAGTCATTTTCTTGCAGTAGCCCCTCAATGCCATCTTGTTTTTCCTGGGCCGAGAAGCAACAGGGGGAATAGCAAGCCACTGGACTGGCCCATTGGAAGTTATCCCTGACACAGATAAACAATATATATTCCTCACATCTTTTGTTACCAGCTAAGTACTAATACGTGGAAGGAGGGGTCAAAAACAAGTGGGTCAGCCCGCTGACCTAAGGGTAGGGCCAAAAAGTGGCCCAAGAACCAGCTAAAACATAATATATTTCATGTCTGAAAAGATTATGCTATCATTAGAAAACACCAATGGTTTCTTCTCATTAATCTGCAGCAAGGAATCATTCACAGGGACACATCAATCTTCTCACATTGGCATGATATCAACACTCAGTGTTTGTCCTGAGAGAATAAAGGTTGGAAGAAACTCGCTGCTGCTTCAGGAAAATCTTTGCTTCAGGATTTCTTTGCTCATAATGAATTCGACATCTCTTTGTGGATTTTTTTTTTTAATGAGAATCAGCGATTTCAGCTGTTCATCTTTTCCTTACCATATTTCAACACAAATAGGTCTTTCTATGCTCAAGCAGAAACAGGAAGGAAGGAAGCATTGGGATGCCTTCTGCACAGTGCTGCTAATTTATCTTGAAAAACTGAGTTCTCTGGACAGCCAGTAAAATAAATGAACTGCTTCTGCTATTTGCAACATGCAAAATTAATAGAGGCAGGCCAGTTCACTTCCATAAGCAGCTACTGTCCATGCCCATTTTTCATGTTTCCAAACTGTGTAAAACTAAGGCATAAATAATAGAGCTTTCCTAGGAGAAAAAAACCCAACCCCCCAAAAATAACCACTAGAAAACCAAAGCCCCAAACCAAGCTTCTAGGTCTCAGCATGTGTCATAAAGCTTTACAGGTGGCACTTTGCTACAAAATGGGACCTATTTTGTAGCAGAGGAATTGCTCCAGCACACAGAAGCTGAGAGCCACGCTTTTAAAAGGCCTTATGACTCTGGGCATGCTATTTGTTCCCCTTGGATATTCAGAAGCACTGATTTCCAGTTGCTGCAAATGAGTGGGAAGGGAACTGCAAGCACTCAGCCCATGGGAAAAGTCAGTCTCCTTGAAGGTAAAGTTGGAAGGTAAAGTCAGCCCATGTTTACTGAGGAAGCACTACTGGACCTACTCCTCAAACAGCACCTCTGGCCTTGCTCCCGAAGAACCAGCCTACTGTTTTTCCCCATTAAGGGTGGCAAAATCGGTTCCTGAATATCTTGCCAGAAGTCACACATCAAATCAGTGTCAGAGCCAGAAATAGAACCAGATCTCATCGTCCTCCAGCCGTAAGCCCAACCCATTTATATTGTATTATCTTATGCAATGGAGGGATTTCATCCAAAATCCCATTCGTTTCAATGAGACTTTGCAGAACAACACACACATTGTTACATTTCCATTAGCGCCTCTGGAAATAAAGGATGAAAGATGGACATTTGAGCATACAATACATTTACTATACAAAATTACAGCAAAAGGTTGACACTTAGGGCTGGATTCAATTTTGAAAAATCCATTTGGGAGCCTTGTGTGGGCTTCAGTGGCATGGAAGTTTTTTATTGAACCCAGCCCTCCTCCTTAGGCTACCACAATTTTTCCATTTTGTCAGCCAAATGCATGCAGTGTGAGGACACCCCGAGGCATCTACAGCACCCTGAAGGTTAAAATGTCAAACTTTTTCCGTATTCAGTTTCACACAGTAAGACAACTATACATTGCCACGCTACTCCATTTACTGGGGTTTTCACTCCCTGTTCCTCCAGAGCCATTATGATGTTAATGAGAGAACTGTAATGATGCCATTCACATTATAACAAGCCTGATGCGATGTCAGAGAAAGGGGCTTTTTATACAGTTCCAGAATGCCTCTAAAAACCCAAACTTAAATATAAAATGCCCATGACTGTAAAGCTGCAGGTCTCACCAAGACCAATAAAAACAAGGGACTAGACTTAGGATGGCTATTTCTTGTTTAACCCCTGGGTTTGTACCCAAGTACTGCAGCAGTTTTCAGTCTTTATCATACATCGTGGTGCATTTCCCTTGCATAATAACAGTGATTCTTAGCTGTACTATACCATTGTTAACATCTGGATTGCAGTGCTTATAAAACAAAATTGCCATCGTTTTGATAGCTGTTACCTTTCTGGCATTACAGAAGATTTACAGTGCAGAAGCAAGTAGGCTGTGCAGACCTACCATCTAAGAAACAAGTGACAGCTGGTGAGAGGAAGGGGAAAAGCACAATCACATACCCAGACTGATGTACCCCCCTTAAACACAAAAAAACCCCAACTGCATCACCTATAAACACTTCCTCATTGTAACTATCTACTCTTTATGGTTGATGCAACAAAGTTTACTATTGCCAACTCAGCTGAAGGGCATCCTGTGGACAAGAGCATCATGGAAGAGGGCATAAAGGCTCCCCTGGGAGCAGCAGATAAAGGCATGAGGACGCCAGCATTACTGGCAAAGAGAGCAGAGCCATGCTGTAGAGACAATAGTGGAGTGATGACAGCTACAGCAGAACTGTGACAACCTCACATGTGAAAATAAAAGACTAGATGAAGGCAAATAAGGAGGAAAGGCAGGAGGTGGCTTGGCTCTGACCACAGCAGCGGATAGGGAAGAGGATGTTGGGAGCTTATGTTTAAATAGATCAAACTGGCTGATATGTCACAGGTTCAAGGAGGAGGAAGTTACAAACAGAGATGGGAGATAATGGGGGCCTTGATTAAAAAGTGTATTGTCTGGAGAGATATCCGTGGAGTTGTAGTAGTGCTATGAATGAAGAAATAGAAGCACTGCGGACACTGAGCCACAGCACACTGGGGCAGCCCAGTCACAGTAAATGAAAGCAAAGGGTCAAAAGATCTGGAGGCAAGGTGAGCAGCAAAGCTGCAAGGAGTGCAAAAGCCTCTAGAATTGGCCATGCTGGATTTAAATTGAAACCTAGACTTCCAGGAGACAGATAATGGTTGGGAGCAGACAGGAAGATTTTTTCCTTCTCTTGTTGATAGAAAATAGCTGAGAAGAACTGAGTTGTGCCACTGCAGAGCAATCCCTGGTCTGTGGTGAGGGAGATGGTGAACCACAAGCCAGAGACAGCAGGGAGGTGGCAGAGGCAAAAGGAGAATGAGGACAGGTGGCAGCAAGACAGTGTGGGCCCCAGGCGATGATTCTCTGTTTCTTCAGCCGTGCCTCCTACCAAAAATGCGTATAACACCATCTAACAGAAGCATGAGACAACAGTGAAATGAAAGGGTTAAGGCTGGCTGAAATGACTAGATTGGTAGAACAACAGGTCAGTGTGCCAACAGGGTCAATTCAGCTTTTCATCTTTCAGAGGTACAGATAAACTCTGGATCTGCCAAGTCTAGTGTTTTTCCCTGTGTTTCTTGGCCCTTACTTCAGGGAATTTCAAGGAATCCACTGTTTTTTTTTCTTTTGCCTTTTTTTTTTTTCCCCTTCTCTTTGTAGAGCTGGTTTTACTGTTTGGTGGAAAAGGCAATCAGGAATCGGTTTCTGTGTCAAGATACAGCCCTTTCATGGAAGTTTTTCAAAGGTATCTTCCCTTAACTTCTGCCCTAATTTAGATTATACAACTCCAGATGCTCAAGTGTCTCTTTCTCAAGACAGAATTCCAAGCAAATATTTCTCTAACTTTCCTAATTCCCACATGCCAACTTTTTTCCTTTACATACTTTTCAGTTGAATTCTACCAAGAAACACTTCATGGAGTTGTGCTGGGACAGTATGCTGGAGTCCCTTGGGTTTCAGTGAAAAAAAAATTTAAAGAAAATGTTCTTTTGAATTTTTCACAGTTGTGCTCCGTCTTGCTTATGGTTTCTATGAAGCAGAACTAGAGGAGGTTTCTATACTGACAGGAAGGATGTTTCCTCTCTTATTTCTTTGTAGGTGTATGTTACCTATCAGAACTTTTGGTAGCCAATATGCAATGAACTTTGAAATGGTAGTTCTAACAGTTAAAATTTGCACCAGAGTTCATGCAAATATATGAAAATACAAGCAAAATTGCAATTTTTTTTTTCCTCACAGGGCTCTAGCAGATAAGAGAAAAGGTGTCATCGAATTTACTGCAGTCATCTCCCAAAGGCTGCTTCTCCTGCCAGGTCTGGGAGAACAATAAAGCCCCATAGTATTAATTTCAGTAAGCATAAATATTTTTCCAGTGTTCTTAGCCAAAATGTCTCATATGCTCTCTGCCTCCACCCCGCTGGTGGCTGCGTGGCCCCGTTCGACATATAAAGCTCTGTCCAGGATTCACTTAGCTCAGTGGGAGTTTAGTTTGCAAAATGCTTCAACATCCTGAGGGCAAAAGGTGCTCCTGTCGCTGCAAACTGTAACCGACAGTATTTCACATTAGTTAACCTTTGTGATGTGTTCTGACACTGAGTAGGTGCTCAGTGTTGTTACTGGGACCGAAGTCAGACACAAAAAGGAGTCCCGGCAGTCAGGCGGGGCTGAGAAAAAGCAAAGCCCTGCTGTTACATAAGACTTCCCAAATCACCAGGCAGTTCTCATCACTTGTTCTGTAAGAGAGGTACCAATTAAAACCGCTTCCCCACTTAACTTTCACTCCGGTGCAGCAGCACATGCATGTCACTGGCACCGTAAACGAGATGGTTTATGGAGTTAATTATATTGCCTTCTTCACTTTTTGTCTGCCGAAGAAAGTAAACAAAACAAACACAAAAGTGTTTTGGAACAAAGAGCGAGTTGTCTCCCACTTTGCTGTGTGCTACTTTCCACGAAGAATGAGAGCTATTATTATTCTTTTACAAGTTTCCTTCTAAGGGAAATAAACACCAAAGGTAGGATTCCAAGGAAATGACTCACAAATATTGGCAACAGGCTCTGAAAATTGGATCCAGTCTTTGCAAAAGCCTTTAGCAGAATACTAAGCCCTCTTATTGCAAAATAAACTTTTCCCAGATGAGTTGCACATTAGCTCTGCGCGTGTGCATGTGCGTGTGTGTGTGTCTGTGTGTGTGTCAGGACTTAGAAACAGGAACGGATTCCATTTCTCACGTCTCCTCTTCTTCCCTCTGGGGCACCGCTGCTGATGCCATTTTTAGCTGGAAGCTGGAAATCTTTAATAACCGACTGAGTCATCCTCGGGAAAGGGAGGGAGAGGGATGTGCCTCACCTTGCCGAGCAGCGCGCTGCCCGCCGGCCGTCCCCGCCCGCAGAGACCCGCGGGAGCGCTGGGCCGTGCACACGATCTGCTACGAGCCGATCGACCTGCAGGAACTGGCAGGAACCTTTATCTTACAGCTGTAAAAATGAAGGGCAGAGCGGGGAAGGGATTTTTTCTTTCCAGTCCCCTGACATTGCATCGACTTCAGCAGGGCAAGATCAGCCTCTAATAATCTGTTTTCAGTTACCAAGTTAGCCTTTCAGCGGCACAGAAGGTAACCATGCACCGTGACTCATATTTTATTTCTTAATCAGGAATCCCAGGAACCAGGAATGCAGACATTGAAAAATCAGACAGCTGAGCAAAATCAGTGCGGCAGGATTACCATCTGCAAACAGAACAATCTACTTTGCATATTTATTTCTCAGCTGTTTAAAAATTTGAATCATAAATGTATATTCTGTATCACTTGTAATGCATACACTCTAAATCGCTCACGCTCTCCCATGTCGGTTTGGGGGATTTGTTTGTTTGTTTTGTTTTTGACGATGTAAATCTGGTTAGACAAGAGCAACAAAAATTGCAAACCTTACACAGAGTTCCTTTGTTGCTTGGTTCTACTTAGACAAGCCTTTTAAATGAAAGAAGCTGGTCCCTTTAGTAATTTCCTTTGCAAATTCCTATTTAACCACTCCAAATCGAGATGAAACAAACGGGGATGCTGGTCCAGAGTCAGATTTTTTTTTTGAGAAAGTCCCTTTACAGTGTGCCTGAAAGCAACTGGCAGCCAAGTACGTACTTAAGACTATAAAGGTTGCATTAGTGGAAGTTTTGTGTCTGGTTCAAGGTCTCCAGCATTGCCAGGTAGTTTCTAAAGCCTGTAATTCACTAAGTGTCCAACAGACACAGCTTCCAACAGGACCTCTAAGTAAGGAACGATGTTTATATAGACTGTCTGAGACATTTGAATTGTGCTGAACTCCAGCCATCGCTCAACCAGTTATAACCAGCTGTCAGGGTTGGGAAGGAAACCAGGATAAACCAGTGTGGTGTTGCCTTCCCGAATCTGCTGGCAGGGTGGCACAGCAGGCTGGGAGGTAGAAGCTCCTCGAACCCCATCTCACTGCAGCGTTAATGGGTGAATTTTAATTAATATTCATAATTGCACGACTGCTCATTTTAGTGACAGGAAGGAGGGATCAGCTGAGAAGTGGTGGCTGCTGTAGGGAAGGAGATGCATAGGGATAAAGCCAAGCACATGATAGAAAACATTTAGAGATCCACAAGTCAAAAATCACTGTAATCACTTTGGCTACACTCTTTCTCAGCCCCTTGCGGTGCTCAGCTTTTCCTGCTTTCCGGAATCCTCCCAAAGAAGCCAGAGCAGCCACAAACACATGAGGCCAGCCAGGATCTGATCCTGCTGAGGCACCACTGCTTCTCCCTCTAACTGTTCTGCAAAACCTGAACAAGGGAAAATAGCCATGACCTGATGCCTGGGCTGAGGCCTCTGCAGGAAGCACCTTCTGAAGGAGAGAGACAGGGAATCACCCTCACACATTTTATGAAGAGTTGAAAGCATAAGTTTAGTTACCGGATTAAAGGTCTCCCACAACAATGTGGCATAACTGTGGTGAGGAGCTGGGAAGGAAAGAAATGGAGAGACCCCACCTTTCTATGAGACATGGGGGGTTGATTTAAAAACATGTTTAAAAATGTTTTCCTTCCATGATAAATACTTGCAATGCATATAAAATGCCTTTGAAAAAGAGAAATGTCTAAATAATGAAAATATTATAAAACGATAATACCAGTGCTGTTGAGTATCTATTTTTTATGCACAATGTAGCTCATGAGGCAATGGGGCAGTGCATGTGCCCTGTAATCAGTAGGAGACACTTTTGGCAGGGATGGATTAGTCATTCCCCTCTATGCTCCAGCAACATCTGCTAAAAGACAGGCTTTCTGGACTAGCATCACAAACTTACAGTGTTAAGAGAACATACCGTATTTTGATGGAGAACTTCATATTTGACTGATTTTTTTTTGAGAATTTCAGCATTCAGGTCAACTCTTACTTACATGATTTTTCCCATTTATTTCTCAGTTTCCTTGCCTGTGTCCCTGTTTTCAACATTTATGATCTGTAATGCCAAGCAAACAAATAAAAGAGCAATTTTATCAACATTTACAAGGCTTTATTTATGTTTCAGTGTACAATGCAGACCCTAAAATGCTAAGATTTTAAAAAATAAACCAATTTAAATTCAGTTTTCATTTTAAGTCCAATGTATTTATTTAATAGCTAAGGGAAAAGTAATCTCTAAATACTTACATCATATAAAATAATTATGCAAGCACTGTCCTTAGACTGATAATATTCTGCTAAAATCTGCGCTCAATTATTTAGCTGGTGGTACAGAAAGTGATGATTCCTTTTACTTGAACGGTAGCTTAAAAAAGCTTGAAGTTGTTCTGAGCATTAATTTTCGATTCTAGAACTAGTTTGAGGTGTGTGTCTTCATGGAGGCTGGGGATCACAACTCTCTGATCCACACAAGTGGCTCCTCCTCCACCATTGGCAGTTCGTTACACTTCATTTTCAGTTGTTAACACCTCATTTTTCAGGAGTACTTTTACTGCCATGACCCCGGACTGTTTAGAAGGACAGTGTAGTCCAGTGTGGATGATGTTCCCAGGGGCCAGGAAGGATCATGTACCCTGGCAGAGTCTCCTGTGCCTGCTCCTGGCAGGAGGTGCAGATCAAGGTGTGTGTGCAGAAGGGGATCACACAGGTGTACTCCAGCTAGAGCAACCCAGATCCCTGCAGGAAATTGCCCGCTCCTCTGCACAGGCAAAAGGAGTGCAGGTGAAAAAATGCTGGGCCCCACACTGATGAAGAGGATTTACTTTCCTCTGCCACAGACCTGGGTAGTCTCCAACATCCAGAAAGGAAGACAGTGTTATGTGTGGGAGGGACAGCATTTTAAGAGCAGGATCTGGTGCAATGGCAATTACCCAAATCCATTCCTGCTTGCCTGCTCCAAAACCTCCTCACAGCTACTGCACAGCTGTGTCAACCCTCTTGTTTATCCATATGGTGTGTCCTGGACTATATCTAAGCTCCAGGGACTGGGGAGATGGCTAAGTCCCATGAAGTTTTCTAACTGGTATGAGTAATGGCTGGGGACAGGCAATTGTTTTAGTTTAAACAAACCTGTGCAGCAATACTCATGGTTTCAATGAAAGGCACTATTCCCCAAATTATAAAAACAGAAAAAGGAGAAGCACTTGTGTATTCCTTTGTATTTTCAAGGTTTGTACAATATATTAATACTCACTGCGGTGTCCATATCCACTTTCACCTTCATCCCCAGCAGCAATAGCAAAGACACTGTATATCCAGCTCTTCTCAAGCATGCACTCTGGAGTGGAACAGTGACTGCTTTTTTGCTAAAAGGAGAGAGATTTTTAAACTTCAGTATCATTTCATCCATCTAACCACTCAGAAAAACTGAATAATGATCAGCTTGAGTTCAATTATTCAGTTGAATCATTTTTGTCATTGCAATGAAATTGCAATATGAACTCTAAAATAAAATTTAGATCTCATGTTAAATCTCTGAAGTATTTTTTAGCTCTAGCTTAGCTGGTGTTCCATGATAATAAATCACAGATTCATTTCCTTCACATGTCTAGTTCTGCTTGACACATTCCTGTTCACGGTCCCTCTCAGTTGCACATGCTCTCTGCTTTTCACAAAAGGAGGAAAAGACTTTCCCCTCTCTGCTTCCAAGGACCAGATGGTGCCAGCCCAGCTCCCATTGAACAGTTCCTCAAGCTCACCTCACTCCATGAATAGTTTCACTGAGAGCCGTGGGACTGAATAAAGCTGGCACAACCTGGCCTCAAGAAGAAAGATCCAATCAGTCCAAAGACAAAAACAAGCTCGCAGCAACGGTGCAGGGTACAGCTCTGAGAGGCACCAGCCCAGCTTAGGGACAGCCCGAAGCAAGGTGCCAAGTTTCTGCTACAGCCCGGGACAAGTTTGCACAAGGTTACTGGAGGATTACGCAGAACTCTGAGGGAGATTTGCTGGCAACAGTCTGCTCCAGCAATTTATTATGAGCTTGGGAAATACATCCTAGTTGTCCTTAGTAGGAATACATTGCAACCTCTGCGGCATATATCATCTTAAAAAAGAAATACCAACAGCTAAAAATCTGGATGGTAGGAAATGTACCATTCAACTACAAAGCAAATTATATGGGTCTCCTGCGTGTGGTTCTGCTCTCAAAAAGTGTCAGCAGCTTCCTACTACTTCACAACCATGAGAGCAATTCTTTTTCTTAGAGAAGGACTCAGTAAATAAAAGGTCCTCAAGAAAAATATCTCAGCAGCAATTCCTAACCTGAGGGGCACAAAAGAAAAAAGAAGTTAAAAAAAAANAAAAAAAATTAAAAAAAAAAAAAAAAAAAAGAAAAAAAAAGAAAAAAAAAGTAAAACCAGCAGATCATAGCTAATGTTTCAGAAATAAATTGGTAGGAGAAGTTATTCTGGAAGCCAGAGTGGGTCACAGTAAGTTAAACCGTAGACTATGTTTGTTGTCTGAAATTATTCCAAAAGCAAAATTATTCCAAGAGAGAAGGATAAATATCCTCGAATAATCCAAACCAAAAATCAAATATAAAAGCAAGAATAATATTTAATTGGATTCTAAGTCCGTGTCATCTTAAAGGAATTAACCACTTGCCCAGGTTTTGCTGTCTGTTTGTTTCTAAGTACAGTGACTGGAGAGGAAAGCATTATGGGAATGCAAGGAATCTCAAGCAGAGCACTAAAACTGAGTTATTTATTCAGTTTACATACTGTGTATGTTTTTAAATAAAGTTGATTTTACCTCACAAAATCCAATCTGGGCAATACAGAACATATATTGTGTTTCAACGTATGCTTGTACAGAGGAACGACTCACTTTAATAGAAGCCCAAAGTTAAATACATAAATTTTAATGTGGATTTTGGAATTGAGGTTCACTCTCAGGACCATGATACTCTGCAGCCTAACTCTGATTCACCTGGTACCACTTCAGCCATTCCACACAGGGATGTAAATATTACAGCTTTTAATAATTCCAGAGTAGCTGGAGATACTTGGTATACAAGAGATACTTGGAGATACAGGTCCTTCTGTCAGTGTGGTAGGAACTACACACCCACCGTGAGATTAAAACCAAAATAGTTAAAGAAGGAACAAACAAACCATTATCTCTTCTAGTTTAGCAAGAATTTAGCTTTAACAGGTAGCATTATAAAACCTAAATGAATGGATCTGCTCTTTACTCATTCTCATCAATGAAAATGACCAAGCTAGTTACCTATCACTGCTGCTTTTTGGGGGCCGTCCTGGTGCAAAGCAGTGTTATCCATCAGCATTTCAAATTTCATACTGAAGGACTTAAGCACCTATGTAAGTTTGACTTGCATTTTTTTTTTAAATTTCTGAAGTAAATACCTTCATATGCATTTTAGAGGCTGTTGCTTTTCAAGGGACTTCTATGATTCAGCTCATAAAGTATCATGCACTAAAGGTGGTTAAAACAACAAAATGCAATCCCCTCTGTGCATACGGTAACTTACATTTGGGCTTCAGTTGGCTGACACAACTCCTTTCACCTGGAGAGCTTCAAAGGCAGACAATTC
The DNA here is from genome assembly GCA_013390005.1 of Calyptomena viridis. Taxonomy (NCBI): domain Eukaryota; kingdom Metazoa; phylum Chordata; class Aves; order Passeriformes; family Eurylaimidae; genus Calyptomena; species Calyptomena viridis. The sequence continues at coordinate 81,497 of WEIV01028708.1, forward strand.
TAGTATCTGTAAAGCATCAATTTCCCCTCATCTTTAGGCTGCCGAGTACTCTTCCAGTCATGCTTCTTTTTCCCACCATTAGCTATATTTAGAAATAAATATATGTAAGAAATCTAAAAGAACTTATGGATATGGAGATGTCTATCTATGGAAAGCAGCAAGTCTGGAGACCTTCCTCTTGTCCAGTCTATTTGAAGAGCTTAATAAACTTGTTTAAAATTTCTCTACAAATAGGTAGGATTTTTGAGACTAAAAAGGGAAAAGAAAACTTAGTTGAGTCAATTTCATTTAGTTAAGGATTTCTTTACTTGCTTGGCACCTATTTCCCAGTACTGATGTGAGGGTTATTTCTAAAATACATGAACCAGCTACTCCTCCTACAGGTCAACACATTGAGATCTTTGCTGGTAAGAAAATGGTTCTGGTGTTTCAGAAGGTGGCATATTTTTTTCAATGCCCCAGCCTGATTACAGGCAGCAGAGTATTTCTGGAGGCAAACATGCATTTTCTGCTGCCCCTTGCAGAAGAGAAGAAAATGTGATCTCAATTGTTTGCAGTCATTAAAATCCTTCAACACATTTCATAATAGTGGGTTCTTTAACCCCAAGGCTTTGGCCAAATTCCAACTCAATTACTGTCTACCTGAAAATTCTCCCATTAAATTAGGATTGATGTATTTGTCTCCTCCCTTAAACTGGAGAGCAGCAGTGGCTTCAACTGCAAAGAGCTTTCTAGGCTTCATCTTCAAACCGGCTCATTTCAGGGTTAGAGAACATCAATACCCTCACTTGACACAGGACTATATACCAAAATGAGTATCTGTTATTTAAATGTTTCAATACGCACTTTCAAAAGGATATTAATTAACATGAAAAGCACAACTCCACATTGTATCCAGGAAATAAACCAAAAGAGAACATGTGCAATAACTTGCTGAGAAATCCACTGACAAATGGAGCCAGTGGATACAAGTGAAAGCTGAAGATCTTAACTGCCGACCACCATGGTGTGTCAACATTTTTTCAGATCCACCCCTTGCATAAACAACAATATTTCTACTTTTGTACAAGGCAGAAATGTTTGTCATCCAGTGGTTACATGGACTATAAATTCACTGAATCATTCTACAGCTTTTGTTCTTTTGATTGCAGCATTTGCTGCGGATGCTTAATTTGGTTTGTCCAGAACGACAGTGAACAGTTTAAGTGTATTCTGTATTTCAGGCTGTTGATATAGCAGATCTTACACTGCACGTCTGCCTTCTGAGAAAGCTTTCAGTGAAATATTATGCATAATTGCAGCAGGTAGGATATGCACTTAGAGAAGAACAATTCCTTGAAACATTTCTGGCAGTGAAAGGCTTACCTAAGGGCAGATCACCCCATTCCATGGAAAAGCCAAAAAGGAATCAGAGAGCAGCTCTATGTGCAAGGTGTGCAGTGGTTTGGGTACCAGCATCCTTGGATCTTTACAGGTTGTATTGAAACACCTGCTTCCAAATTCCCTTCAGCAAGTGCTCTCTCTCAGCTTCCTAGTGGTGCTGATGCTTTCATGTGGTCACATACAACCACCCTTCCTCTCAAAGGGCTCCTTGGGGTCCAAGAACTAGAAGCAGCAATCCTTCTAGAGGCTCTTGTGTCAGGTAACAAGGGCAACCTATAACTTTGAAGGGAGTCCTGCTGGAGGACAAGTGTTCTGGGAGTGGAAGATGGAGAGAAAAAAATAGAGGGAATGTTGTTGGATGTTTAGGAGAACCTCCAAAATAACATCAAGTGTACTAAAAGGACAGAATTTAGAATTATTACATTGCTATACATTTTTTAATTGATTTTTTTGAAGGATGCGTTATACCAGAACCAAGTAGTGATTTCTGTCCCTTCAAAATGACTCTCTTTGGTGTTTCAAAAGTTTTCAGATTAATTTCTGCCTGCAGCTATGGATTTCACTTCTAACAATTTTTAAAAGATTTTTTTTCAAAGTAAGATGAGAACTGGTTGGTTAGATTCCAACAGGCAACAGTCAGCAATGTAAAATGCCTCCACATTTCAGAAAAGCTTTCTCAGGTAGTGATTTCAATGTCATGTTTAGCTGAGCTAAGCACAGATTGCCAGGGGATTGCCAGCTCCAGCTGTGCACTTCCACTCCCATCCCTGCACTGGCACTCATTTACATTCCAATTCAGTCACATTGGGGAACTGATCCCACTGAAAAGTTTAAAAAAATCTTCTTAGGCTTTATCCTGATCCTTCAGTGACTCTTCCTGATAGCAAGAGCCACTGAAGGCCTGCATCACTAAGGCATTCAGCATACGTATTTGGCATGTTTAAGCATAAGCAGAAAAGCAGTCTTCTGAATATAATACCACATATGGCAATTTCTATGTAGTAACGCTTTACAGAACATCTCATACTATCTTTCAGTGAAAGAAGAGTATCAGTTTTCTCATTAATTTAATGGCATGAGAGGTATGTATCAATGAGGTGGAAGAAACAGGCTCCCCAGGGAAGTGGTCGCAGCACCAAGACCGACAGTTCAAGAAGCATTTGGATGATATTCTCAGGCACATGGTGTGACTCTTGGAGATAGTTCTGTGCAGGGCTAGGAGCTGGACTCCATGATCCTGGTGGGTCCTTTCCAACTCAGCATATTCTGTGATCCTGTGAAAATGGGAATTTTGGCAATGAAAATAAAGGCCAAGTAGATCTACTGCCTACAAAGCCAGTCTGCATCAAACGTCCTGATTCCCATCCCATGCTTAGACCAACATCATCACATCCTTGCCTTGCTTTATTAACAGGTGCTCAGGAGTCTGGAAACAGCCCAATTGTCATTCCCCAGTCACTGCTGCTACTTCTCAACGAATGGTGGTGCTGTGGATGAGGGTAGTTTGTACTCCCTGGCAAGCCTTGTGGGAAGAGGTTCAGTTAAAAACCCCTGTGCTTGGAAATTAGGAGACATACAGAAGAACTCTATCCAAACTGTCAGCTTGGCTGTATGCATAACAGATGGCAAAGGCTGACTGATTAAGACCATTACTTGGCCTACTGGCCTGGCTTGTGTGCTCCCAAGTGTTTATTTATACAGTCTCAGGAAACTGCAGCAAGCTTGTGTGATGATCTGCCACTGAGGCTTACTAAGATCTAGCTACATATTCATGGCCTTTAGCCTAGCTGACTGATTTGGGGCTTTTTAAAACAGCTGATTATATGGCTTTCCTTTTTCCTATTCTTTTTTTTTTTTTTTAAATATAAATATGAATGAATTCTACATTCTGTATCTCCCTGATTTCCTAAGGATGCCAGACATTTTCCAGTGAAGGCATTAATGAGCAAAGGCTTGTGTGACTGACATTTTAGTCTGTTGGTACTTTAGGTCTCTGCAGATTAAAATGCTGATATCATGGGAAATGTGTGCTTAACTCAAATAGACAAATGGAGTACAAATCTGGTCTCTTTTGGCATGATTAAGCCTGCTCCCTTTCTGAACTGCTGAACCACTGCAACAAGAACTGATACGACAGGATATAAATTTAGATTTGATTACTATTATCTTTTATGCTCACATTCATTACATTAATAAAGCTCAGTTGGCCTGGTATTCTGAATTTCTGTTCACAGTTAACCTTTCCTTGTAAACAATGGGCTACAACAACTGGACTACCTTCATCACAGTTCTTGAAAACAGGACTTTCTTAGGCAGGAATGAGAGATGAAGTTCTCTTATTTCACACTAGCAAAATGAAAAGCAGAATGTAATTTTTGCATAATGCAATGAAATAATATGAAAGGCTATGAGGGGAAATTTTATTCTGCCTCTAAAATATACATATTAGTTCAACATGATCTTACACAATTTGACAAGAGGATTTTCATTATTAATAAGATGAAATGTAAGGCTTCTAATTAACTGGAAAACAAACCAGTGTAAACTACACTCAGAACACACAAACCTATTAGGTTTTAAATTTAATAATAAATCATTTATCTAAAGCCCAGCTGATTTATTGCATGATCTTACTTGATAAGTTTATTTCATTTCTGCATTTTTTCTTTCTTCTATCTTTACTGTTCTTAATGCTGATACAACAATAAATTTGTTTTTTTGAATCTCTATGTGAAATATAAGTACTAAAAATGATTAGCAGGTAAAAAATGCCTTAGCAATGGTCTCATTTGTAATTTATGAGTAAAATGAAATCTCTAATATGAATAAAACGCTAAATTAGAATTGCACTGTTGGGACTGTAAAAACAAAAAGAGTAGAGGAAAAAATATTGCAAATTTCATCAGGAAAAATGTTAAATAGCCCTTATCCACAGGAACCTTTGGATCCAAGCAACTAGTGACTTCAAAACAACTTTAAATATTATCTAATGCATAATTTGCCACATGAAGACAATTATTCAGAGAAAACTTCTGACAGGTAAAGTTGTATCTGCATAGAAGTGATGTAACTTGGCTCTACCTGTCTGAAGCAATTATTGTTGCACAACAAACTATTTAACAACTCTGAGTATTACACGATTTTGCTCAGCTACTTCCATGAAACATGGGTGACTCACTGCAAGGTACCACACATGCAGCTGAAGCTGTGTAGTAACTCTTTTCTCTGTGAGCTTTGAGTAGAAAACAGCTGTTCATAAATAGTGAACAACTATCACCCTACACATATCTATTGCACTTATTCTGTCTCCTTTTCACAGCTTCATAAATTTTAACTTTTTAAGCAAATATTTTTCACATTGCCACCTTTTAATAGATAATCTGGAGAAAAACATTGCTGAGTTGTTTTTTTCTGACAGACAAGGATACCAAATGTCTTGTGACATCTTCTAAAGAATATGGACCCAAGTGTTGTGTTGAGAAACTCTCAAAGTTTCTCAAATACCAAATATGTACCAGTCTTCATATGAAATGCCAAGTTATTTTTAAGCATATAGTCTTTTGAAAATGCTACCCTTAACAGCAGCAAGTACCAGTTTAGCTTATTTGCAGAAGTCCTGGGATTTGCACAGATGATCATGGGTCCAGATGATCAGGATCATATAGCAAAGAAAGGCACCCCTCTCTCCACCTTTCATCTGCTAAATGTCACTGGGCTATACTCCTTTCATCTACAGAAATGGGAAGGAACAATAAAAGCTTTTTACAGCAAGTCTTCCCTTAGGCTAGGAAAACATGCTTTAATTGTTCTAACAATTCTTTTTTCATACGTGCTAGTAGATATTAAAACATACATATATTCAGACACCTCCAAAAACTGAGCTGCCATGAAAACCCAGAAAGCTGGGTCACAGTAAAATTTTAATTGTTACTTATGAAAAGTGTTCTGTCATGTTTAAATCAAATCTCAATTATTTCAGCCTACTTACTTCTCAGAAAGCAGAAGTTAAGCATAAATATGTTAGATGAGATCTTTTCTGAGAAATGTATGTGGGACAAAGAAGCAAAGGGAACCACAGATAACCCCAGAAGAAAACTGTATAAAGTCAAACAGAATGATAACCTGAGTGTGTCTTTATTTGCCAGTATACACATCATATTTGTTAGAACATTATCACACTGGTTAATTTAAAATTCTCTAAGTAAAAGATTCATGACATCAACAAAGACTGTGAGGAACAGAAAGGGAATTGGGGAAACTTAGGGAATCTGTAAACAGAGCCAAAATGTGTAAACGGGCGAGGGTTAGCTTGCCAAAATTGAAAAAGATTTTATTTTCTTTAATGCAGACAGCAGTTCCAATGGTTGACCAAGCACTACTATCTCCTGAACAGTGAAGTCTGTTTTCATTTACAATCTAATGAATTCCAAAGGAAACTAATAACAACCAGTTTTAAAAATGATTTTTCCTTTTTTTCAAATACTTTCCAGCAATTAAATTCACATGCAAAAAGCTGATACCACATACAGAAAATATTTTGAAATATCCAAAGTCCTCAAACTGACAAAAATACATTTCACAGAGATAGAAGTAAACAAAATACAAATCCACGGTGCAAAGTTTCAGATATGCAAAATGACTATTTTAACGCTGTGATAGATCCATGGTTTGAAAATATACTATAGCATGTTTCAAACAAACTAACACAGCATTAAAGCTACCTGCACTGTACAGGTAAATATAACTAAAACCAGCTGGTGGCATTCTGGCTCTCCCCAGAATAGGAATGGGATGTGTATGCTGAAAGTCCAGGGTATTTTTTTGCTGAAAGAGAACTGACAACATTAAACTGATCTTGCACACGGGAAAACCTCAAGATTAATATACAGTAGCACAAAACTGATAAAAGTATTTTTTTGCTAGGTAGTAAGAAAGAAAATAAAACAAGTATCTGCCAACACTCAACTGGAGATATTGTAGATACAATGTGACACCTAATTATAAATCCCTCTGGGGATGTACAGTCTGACACCCAATGTGCAGATCTGCACGTTCATCACCAGAGCTCCCGTTTTCACCTGTTGTGGACCAGAATGCCATGAAACATATAGTTTTCATGTGGATTATAATGACAGTTTCAAACAAATTTTATAAGACTTTAATAAGCTGCATAAACAGCTGCAAACAGTCATTTGCTCTAATTATGTTACTGTCAAAATGTAAAAAAGAAAAAAAGGAAATTTTTTTTTGAGGGGAATTTTAATTACTACTTATTCAATTTGAAAAAGGAACGGAGAAGAAAAGCAGCTCACAGAATACTGAAAATAGGTGCAAATTCAGTCATGGGTAATAGTTAAGGGCATCAAGGTTCTGTATAGAAATTAAAGTAAGAAAACAAACAAATTCAAGAATGGAAATGAGCATTGATATTTCACCTTTAAACCTTTAGCAAAAATGTCTTGTTTTTTTTTATGCATACAATTAGGAGCATGGCTGATAACATGACTGCAATATACCCATTTTCTACAATCTTTGACTGATATATAAAAATAATTCTCTGACTTCTGTGTCTAACAGGACTTGCAAATATAACCTATTCCCATTAAAACTGTGCTTGGTGTCTTAAATATTTAAGGCTATACATGCACTGAAATTTAAGGGATTTCAAGTTGAAATAGTAGTTGAAAACCGTGTTATATTACATAAAATATACAACGAAGGGACACTGGTAAGAAATGTACATACAATGCAGCATCAGTCTGTTCCTGTAAGACCAGCATACACTAAATAATTATTGTACAATATCAGGACTTCAGACACAGGAAAGCCAAATCTGTTCTCAAAGTAGCACACTTCAGATATAGGTATAACATGGGTATACCAAGCTAATTTGACAGCACTGACTGACTTTTATTTTTGTTTGTAATAGGATTTCGATTAAAATGCACCAAGAAATACTACCTAAACACTTTGCTACTGATACAACAATGCACATCCAGTCAGAAAAGAGGTATCTGGAATTCTCAGCTGGGAGTCACATTTACAGAAGCCTATTTTATATTTGCTAACAGAGATCCATCATACCATTTCTGTCTTTAAGTAATAGCAAGTGCAAACATTATTTAACCAAATAATTAGAAACAGACTCGGTTCTTTGGTTAACACCATGTGACTTACATCAGACACAGGAATTAATTAAGAATAAACAGTCATAGAGGAAGTTTCTTGGACAGGGGGTGAGGAAGTAAAGGGGAGAACTTCAAATTCAAAGAAATGCATTGTGTTAAACTGAACTGCCCTTTGAAACCTCCTGGACTAGGAATAATCAGTTTAAGACATCTCTTCAGTTGCAGTAACGTTGCTTACACACCATAAATTTAGTTTCTCTACGTGTCAGTTTTATACAAAAGAAGGAAGGCACCGAGTGCATCGGTGACATACAGGCAGTATAAAAGTATGCAAGAAAATGCTACATACTGTGTATTCTATACTTTTTAGAAATGTGGTGCTATCTCTATGCAATATAATGCTTCAAAATCTAACTCCTTATATTCCAATGAAAGAATGACTTAAAATGTGAAACACATTTTAATGATCTTGCTGATAACAGCACAGCTCAATATTTGTATTCACTAAAATCAGTTATTAGCTTATAGTCACTAGAAAAACAAGTTCAAAATCACTGAAGATCAAGGGAACTATAATCTATAACTATGCTTTGGGACACAGCCAGCCACACATCATGACAGATGTCCCGCTAAGAATGGAGAGGAGGCTCAGTTTTACCACTGTTAGTCATGTTAATAGTGCCTTTCTCTGAGACATCCCAAGAAATAGGTGGAACTGCTTACAGGGAAAGGTACTACACAACATGAAAGACATATGGTTAAACCAGGACCTGGGTAAAAGGCAGAAGGTTCAGGCCCTTAGTCATTATATTAGCACTTTTGATTGTTTTAACAGTGATATAGCTTGCTCATAGAGCATTTAATTTTACATTGTTAAATCATCTTATATAAAAATAGGTAAGAAAGCTCTGTAAGAAAGTATATATACTATATAAGGAGAAAGCTCTCCTCAAAAAAAGCGAAGAAAGGGAAAAATTGAATAAAAGGTTTCACTAATTACACTTTGTCATGAAAATCACATTAAAAACAGTTATCGTAAATGAAACAGTACCGAGCACAAATGAACCTTGTGGTTTACTGGAGAGGACAGCAAACTAGCTGTATAGTAAAAAAAGATCATTGTTCTAGCTTCTGTTTTGTAAATATTCCCTAATACATTCAACTGCTTAGAAATTTTCTTAAAATGTCATAATAAGCCACTTGCACAACTATCAAAACTGGTTCAAAGGCCTGCTCCTTGTTTGCACTATGGCCCAGAGATGACATCTCAAAGCTATGATAATGTTTTTAGTTAGTTCTGCAAATTCATTCAAACTCACCCTTTGGAAATGAACTAAAAGTTAAAAAGCAATCCACTTCAGACCCTCAGCATGCAGTGAATGTCGCCAGGATTTGCAAAACACAGAAAAAAAATTATATTGATACAATGGGCAAGACTCTTGTCCTCAGATATAAGAGAAAAAAGGATGGCATTAATTACATCCCTGAATGTCCATGAGGTATTCCTTCAGTGGTATGGTATTACTGCTTCTGCTCTCCTGAGTAGGGTCTTTATGCCAGCTCAACCAGTAGATGCTTCTAAGGAAGTGAGTGAATCCTTGCTGTAAGCCAGCCTTGCCCATTTTCTGGGCATAGCTGTTTCCTGGTTTTCATTCCCACAGGAGGAATACTACCTGCTTTCCTGACTCCTGGCACATTCATCCACATAAGGATCTTATTTCTATATTGTACCAGTGTAAGCATGAACACAAAACCTGATCCAGCTTGTACTAGGCCCATTTATTAATTCAGTCACACCACCTAATGTAAGAACTAAACTTTCCAGCACTAATACAGTTGTGCTGTATTCAGGTAGGCATAATGTACATAAGATATACTGGGTGCATAAGATTTCTGCATAGTCTGCAGAAAGAAAGAAACCCTGCTTGAACTTAAGGAGGGGCAGTGATAAGTTCTTAAGGCTAAACTAATCCATGTCACTATAGGCCAGCTGGCACTTGTCCTACTCACCCTGGGCAAATAAAAAACACCTACCTCTGTAAAATACACTAGTTTAGAGGCCATGCAATGCACACACAGAGCAGCACTGCTTTGAACGTATGAACTCCCACAATTCCCATGTCAGTTTCTCTGAGTAGGGCCCTCTGAGAGCCGTAAGGCTCCCAGAGTGGAATTTGAGTCACTCTCACTGTGTACGTAGATATCTCTTATTTTAATGCTCTCACTCTTAGATGACACCTTTTCAACAGGCATTGTTGATTCAGTGACAAGGAAACACCCCTGTGACTTTCCCCTCAAAAACCACCATCAGAAGAAAGTAGTCTGAAATCCAGCTGTGATGCACTGCAAAACCTAGCAGTTGAGTTAAAGAGATCAAAAATACAGAATATTCTCGAAGGCTCATTCTAACAATAAACTTTGCTGAATGTTCCAGTCAAAATGATGAAGATGTTTGGGGATGGCTTTAACATTTTTAATACTAGGTTTTAAAAATATTTGAAACTCTGAGAAAAAGAAGAAAAAAATATGAGGCAATGGTTAAACAACAACTTTGTGACAGTATCCAGCTGTTTGTTACTTTACCTTCACTCATAATTGAAATCACATTTGACTGCATTGCAGGTTCCATGCCGTACCACCTCTCTAACCTACTGATATTGTTCTTCACACTTTCAGGGTGAGGTCTGCTCTCCTGGGCTCCTCTCACTAACATTAATGGCAGGCAGGCAGGCACATCAGTCTATAAATGAAATGGATGTTTAGTTGTTACTGAGGATTCAGCTTCAGGAAGAAATCAGTTTGTATTACAAGTGACAAGCCATAATTTTAAAGACTGCTTTAAACAGAACAGCTTTTTTCCACCACCCCTCCTCCAGAAAAGCGTGATAAGGAAGTAAAGGTCTCCATACAACTCTGAGCTCAATGAAAGGCCATTCTGCTGTTAGTTTCAAGTTGAAACAGCTCAAGCCAAAAGGCCTTCCCTCAACTCTCATTCCCTGATTTTACCTCAGACTTTTTGTTAGAATTGGTATATCTAAGAGTGATTGTATTCAATTTCTACACTAAAATGTCTCCCTCAAAGAAATTTTCTTCTGCTTCACATCAGTTAAAACTGATGATTTGCATTTCAGAAATCTTTGGGAGTTGGACTAAGAAATGGACAGAAACTTTGCACCATAATCTTGAAGCAAATAGTGGAGTGTCCCTGACTTCTAAGGTCCACTGACTGCCAGAGCCAGCTTCTCAGGTTCCTGGGGAGTTTGGAGGAGTCACTGGGGAGAAAAAGAGAGTACATCAGTAATGCAAATTTTAGAAAACACAAAAATTGCTCCAAAGGTGTGAAAAATTGGAAAGTACTGATGCTGACACTACATCTGCCATCAAGAATCATTGCAAAAATTTACAGATAAAAATATGTCCCACAGTAAATGCCATAAAATATGTTTTCAGCTCAAGTGTTTTCTTGATTGAGAAACAATGTTCAGCTCTAGTAGGAGTACATACATTCATTCCAAGGGCTCACCGTGTTTCCAAATCTAATTCTTAATGAGCTTAGAGGATGCTAATTGCATTTAGAAATAGTATTTCTCCCATAGCAGAACTTACACCTTGCCTAACTTCTGCCTTTGCAGTCAGACCTCACAGTACGATTACAATGTGGATGTCTTCAGTCCTGAGCGTGAGGCAGCACCACCAGGATCAAACTTGGAATCTTCCCAGTGCAATCCTTCTTCCCTGTGCCACCCAGCTGAGCAGGACAGCAGCATGGCTCTGCTGACTTCTTGCCTCCATGTATGTGGAAGACAGCAATGTCCTGCAGGTGCTGTACAACCTCTCATCCTTCTGTGCAGTGACTTCATGCTTGGCTGTCCTGCCCTTCACAGCCTCGCCCTTACCACGGAAAGGAACTAACCAACTTTCTCACATGTGTAATACCTTAAGACGACCTATGTGAAATGTTCTAAACATTACAGTAAAGAGTTTATATACAGAAAGGATGCAATATTTCCAAGAATAGAATCTGTAAAAACATCACTGTTCTATAATTATTTAAGGCTACTCTGACAGGAAACAGATTCAATTCAAGATCTGCAATCTCTACATGGTATACTGGCACACAGAAAAGTAATTAGTTTGATCATTTTTTCCAAGTACTTACTGTACTTTTGAACAAAGGCAAAAACCAAAAAGCTATGAAAAAAACCACAGCCAACTCTGAGGAAAACACAAATGCCTCTAATTTGTTACTGATACTTTGTTCTTTAGAAATTCTGTTCAGTGCTTAAGACCTAACTGAATGCAAAAAACCACACTGTATGTGTAAGCCCTTATGCAGATGATTTAAAAAACTCCACAATATCTAAAGGCAAATTTAAAATACAAAACTATAGGTTTGCATAAGCAATAAGAAAAACAAAATTACACACAAGTCAAATAGTAAGAATGGGTTCTAGAAAGAAAAAACCAACATGACAGCTATTGGTACTATAATGAACTCACAAAAATCCCAAGACGAATCCAATTATTGGTGTGACTGGTTTTGCATGGCAAATCCATATTCTACTGCCTCAAACTTAAACATTCATTTACGTTCTTTATACATTCAGTTCCCAGCCTTTGTACAGTATAAATTCAAGTAAGCCAATCCTTCTGTGAAGCACAGATTGGTCCTGGATACTTTAGGAAAAATCACATGACCTAGAGAGAGACTCCTCTTCCCAAATGTGCCCTACACAGACTACTATAAATTTCTGCTGTCTAAAGTAAGATTTCAGTGCCTAAAAAGTCTAAACGGTTAGATGCAAAGCTGAAGCAAATCAACCTACAAACAGAAAACCCTTGTTGTGACATAGTTTAGTTTAGTTCTATAAGAGGTTATTTGCTGCACCTTCCAAACTGACTTCTCTTGTTCAATGGTGATGTTAAGCATATTCTCCACTAGAATTAACTGGCTTACTTCTTGCTGTTAAATATTGTACAGTATTTTATATAGCAAAGCCTGCACAAAGAGACAACCACCAAGAGACAACTTTCAGCTTTAGGAAAGAGCATCCAGATATCCACAAACAGAATGGATAAAACCACTTCCACATCCATTGAAAAACTGCTTTTCAACAGCTTCTAAGTCATTGTTTCTACTACATGGAAAGCTGAAAGGATTGTGAAAATCTGAGCATTTTCCTTATGCATATAAAATTAAAGTTGTTTTTTTTATTAAATTCTACACTTAGCATTACATTTCACAAACATTTCAACAAAAAGAACTGAGACAACTTGTATTGTATTACTGCAGGACTGTTCCTGCTTAAAGAAAATTTTTGTGTTATTTGTATTTAGTAAATAAAGCTTCTGTAAATGAAGAAGCAGCGCAATATCAGGAGAAAAAAAAACCAACAAAAAGGCCTGTAATCGTGTTTAAATCTTTAAGTCAATAAAAACTGAAAGCCTGGCTCTGCAAATAAACCCCCCCAAAAGGCACCAAATAAACCAAGACACGGAATTCCAATATTCTTTAAAAAGGACTTAATGCAATTTTTAAGTAGTGTGAGAATTCGAGAATCATGTGTAATATCTTCATTATAGCATCCTCGCCATCACCAATCTCACTGTACTTGACTGTCTGTATACCCCAAAGCCAGGACTGTTCAAAGATAGTGTAAAGAAGTTCAAGAGAAGAACTTTTGTCCTAATGAGAACACTCTAGGCTAACACGAATTCTCTCTACAAAATGCAACACTTCACTTTTCTACCCACCAAGTGCTAAAACAGTCAGTGAGTGAGGTCCCGTATTAGTAAGACATCACCATCATTCATAAGAAAAAAAAACTGCTCACTTTCCAAACAGCAACAATTAAAAAGAAATGAAACTCATCATTACAGGCAAAATGAATATTTGAGTTGGGAAGCTTTTTAAAAAATATGTTTACTCAATAACCCACAATTTCAGTAATATGAATTAGATTCAGCAGTCAATAAATTCGTGTGAGTCCAGCTAAAGCATTTGGGACAAACAGAATTCCCAGAAGCACTCATATTTCCCCAATTCTGGTGGATGCCACCAGTGTTTATCTGATGGCAAACCCTCTTGTGATACTGCAGCTTCTCAACTGTGTCATTGGACAGCTCTGTTTCCCAGCCTGAATGTAAGCAAAGCAAACTTCTATTTTGTGTGTGAACACTCATTCAGCTGCTGGCAGATCACTAGAAATATAACTTACTCATGTTCTCTTCTTCAAGAAGAAAGTAAAAACTCCTGGTCTGCTCTCTACTTCCAGCAAACAGCATACAGTAATTCCTAAAAGAGCTCAGAAGAGACTCCAATGGATACCTGTTTCAAGCAAAGCCATCATATTTCAGAGTAGTTCAACTGCTGCCACTTCCTTCACAGTCTTTCAGCCTAACTTTGAACTGCTGACATTTTAAAGAAATCTGTATCAATCTGTTTAATGAAAATATATTTTAGTAAAGTCATGCTCTATGAGCTTCCTACATTGGAATACATGAATACAGGAAGTGCTTTCAACAGAAAGTTACATAGTTTTACAGTACAACCTGTCTAAGGAGTTTTGGAAGGGACCAAACTAATGATCTGGTCTCTTTGGATTAGGCAGAAGTACAGGCAAGAGGGAAAAACCCAATTTATGCCATATATAGAGCTCGTTCCTGTCACAGATTGAAGAAACACTAGTTTGATGTCAAAGTTCACCTGATGCCCAAATGCTAGAATTTTTCAAACCAACCACATATCAAAAAAATGAAAACTTACTTGTATTAAGCTCCTGGAAACAAACTCAGTGTAAAACAACAGCAGATTTCTATTTGCTATATTACTAAGTATCCTTTTTTTTTTTGTTCTTTTGCTTTACAGACCATTAACTTTTTCTTGAAGTGCAAACTATTGACCTTTAATCTGAATGCAGGCAGGTCAGAAACTACAGTATTAAAGCAATACAAAAAGTACACAAGGAGGACCTTACATTAATTTGGAGAACCTTACACAAAATGTTTCTGAATTGAAAACCACAAAACAAACCCAAACAATACAGCATCAGGTGGATGGGGAAGGGACCGCTAACGTATCTGTGTACAGCAAGGCTTCTCTGACACCAAGGAAGTTCATGACACTAAGTGAAGACTGTATATTAAATCCCGCCATTTTGCATGTTGTGCGTTCTTTAGGATGGAATGTTGACCTCAATTTTAGTTTTTTACTCCCATAACAAATCTGTTGATTGTGATCGGGGATGATCATCTTCTTGGGAGAAACCACGACTGCACTTCCTACCATCCATTACGATTCTAGTAAAGTATGCCATCTACACACTTGCTGTCCTTTAGATTCTTTCATTTCAGTCCAGTGATTGAGTTCATCTTCTCCTGAGCTGTTGAGACCTAAGGAAATCCACCCTATCATCTCTTTTCGTTTCATGCTGCGCTTATTATATACAGACAGTATGAGTGTCACATCTGAGAGCTGAAACAGTGCCACCTGGAAAACGAAGGTTTCTTTGTACACTGGATTTGGCTGTCCTCGCCGGATGGAAGTTTTGCATTTGGACATCTCTTGCCCCATCGAGTTCAGCAGCGTTAACTTAACATACGTATCTACAAAATAAATCACATTTTGGAATGTCAAATATCTTCGAACAAAAGTTTTGGAGAATGACATATTTACAGGAAACAAGGATATGGTGTATACCAGGATGACTGAACACAGCTTAGTTTAGACACATGGAAAGATGACAAGTAAGCAAAATATTATGAACGCACTAAAAAATTAATGAGCTTCAGTACTATGTACATGGGTCAAGTTAAAGGTATACCTCATAATCCTCTTTCCATTGACCCCCTTATTTAGTCTAAACAAACTTACATTGCATTAACACTTAGCAAGCTCCAACTAGGCACAACACTATAAAGCACACCACCAAATTTTCAGAGAGTATGAATAAATGAAGTGGAATAACGGCAACTAAGAGGAAAAAAAAAATGTCAATATGCAGCAATGATATCAAAACATCCAGAATAAAATGCTTAAGAATCATCTCTGCATGGATGTGGTTCTCACTCTGGTTTTTCAGTTTTATTTATTTTGAAGGCCAAAATGTAGTAAAGTGCGTTCAAAGATGGAAGTTTACACAATACAAAAACCCTGTTAATTCCTAGATTCATGAAGGAATACATTTAATACAAGTTTAAAGAGAAACAAGTTTGTGCACAATTCAAGATAGTTGTTTAAAATGTACCTTGTACAGTGCTCTTAAGCAGTACATTTAAGAAGCTGATGCAAGTAACAGCACACATTATGTGTTAGCATTTGGATATAAGCCCTTATTTTTAAAGCTCTATTTTCATCTGATTGGAAGCACTAATCCACACTCCTGCACATGGGTGCACATTTCATGAAGTTCACTGATTATAGGAAATATAAAACTGCATAAAACAATCTTATGTTTCATTTTTTATTCCTGTCTTATTCATGTTAATGAATAATATTAATTAAAGATTGCAGTTTATCTAAAAAGAAACACATTGAGTATCTTCACTTTGCAGGTACACTGAAATCCCAACATCCATAATCAGAGATAAATGAAACTTTTGCATTAGAGATTGCCACAAAAAATAAACATATACTTTTATAAACTGATATGGTAGGCAGCCATGGAAATTTTACTGCTGGCACATTTTCTTTTGCATGAAAAAGACAACATCCAATTAGTTTCTACAGGAACTCACCTCGGATTATATAAACCTGTCCACCTATCAAGTGTTTTAGACAACAGAACAGTCCGTCTGACAACAGGGGGTGGAAAGCAGTAAAAGAAATAATGACCAGATGTCAATAGTTGGGTGAGAGAGGATCAAAGGCTAAAGAGGAAACACTATTCACTGGAGTGGAAGAACATGAAGCACAGATCAGAAAAAGGACTGAACAAAAGGATTATCAGGTAAAATTTAATGAAATGAAAATTTTGTGCAGTTTTTGTGTAATCTTTAACAAAAATTACACCACTTACGTAACGGGTTATCTCAGCACTAATAGCCACTGGGTTCTAAAACACACTCAACAGAGCAAGAATCATGCAAATGATTAGGTTGTAGCAGATTGGGGAAAAAAAATCACTGTATCCTTTTTATCAAACCTTACGCTTTTTCATGCAAACTCCAGCATATTTAGAAAAACTGCACGTAGTAATTAAACTTCATACATTAAAAGCAATAAAATGAAACATCGCTTAACTGAAACCTAAGCTTGTTTTGCCCTTAGCTTTTATAGTTACTGATATCTGATTATAATACCTCAGTTCTTGAGTAGTGATGAACTCAGGCATGAGCATGACTCTGATCTAATCTCTAAAAATAGCTGAGGGACGCTTACACCGGTAGTTCAACTATGGATCTCTGTTTAGAATGTAAAGATCTCACTTGTTAAAATCCGTGTATTTATGGATTTAATGTGTGTGTGCATGCATATACACACACCTGCATTTAATATGCAAAAGCTCACACCCTGTTTCAACAAAAATTTGAAGAATAAGCATCTTTTGCTCAAACAAAATAGGAATTGTCACACAGAGAAACAAAGACATTCCAACATCCACTGTTATTGCCTGTAGGATCTGGCCTATTTGCCTGTACTCAGTTGCTAAATGAGTTACTATATAACGTATACATATGCAGCAGAGGAGCTTGTACTACCAAGAAGTAGAAATTTAGTATTCAGTTTATATTTGCTGCAGAAGCACTTCACAAAAATTCATAGGTTCACAATCCCTAGACTACAGAAAGCATCACATATGAGAAAAAATAACTGCTTCCATTTCTATAATAGTTTCTCAACACAAGAATGAAAACTGAGCTGTCCATGTACTTTGCAGCGCTTCTCAGGATTTTGGGCCACTGATACTCTGAAGAACAAATCTGACCACGACATTTCATCATCATCCCTATGGGTCTTTGCTTTCATTTTGTGGAAATGATGGCACAGGTTGAGCTGGTAGATGTTCACAGTGTATTCCACAGGGGGTTAGGAAAGGGCTGTGATGTGCTCCTGGGTTCAGGAGTTTAAAAGAAGGTGCCACAACTGCTGGGGTGAGGGGAGAGGGATGGCACAAAAAGCACACAGGGAAAATCTGGATTCCACAATATCCTGTGTGTGGTCTTACCAGACCCAGAAAGTGCATTAGTTTCCAGCTTTCTAGAAACAACAGAACTCTGAACCCACATTTTCCTAATCAGAACCGGACCGTTATGATTATGAACATCAAAACTTTCCTGTATCCTTCACAGGGGATGGCAAAAGATAACATGGAAGATCT
>WEIV01028709.1:7332-82817 GCA_013390005.1 Calyptomena viridis
TTCTACACCCCACTCCTGAAGAGGATTGTAAACTAACGTGAAACTGAATCCTCCACGTGAATTAGTTTAAGAATTTACTGTTTAAGAAATTACCTAGGTTTGTGGTTTGAGAGCTTTTCTCTAGGCAGTGCATGCTGCAACAGCTTGTCTGGCACACTGTCTTATTATGGCCTGTCTCTGCTTGCTGGAGGCACTCTTCCTTCATCCATATAAAGGAGATGAATGGGAGCATGGTTTTTCTGCATGTCAGTGCTATTAGGAATTTAAATTTAGATTTGGGATTTAGTTAACAGTACCTTTTCTATGCCTGTATTTCCTTCTAACACGGGTACTTTGATGGAGCAGGTGGAGGTTCAGGAAACCACTCTGTGAAGCAGAAGTTCTCCTGTGGAGAACTGGTTGCTTGTGGGCCCTTCTGCTTTGTTGCTTCTCTTAGAAACACACTGAAGTTTGTCTCCATTTGCAACATAAATTATGTCCCAGCTGAATGTATTGGTGAGATGCCCTGAAACCTGCTGAAAAGGGATACTTCTAATGTACAGTAGTTCTTAACTTCAGTCTCTTGAACTGTTCAGGATTGTTTCAGTATGGTGGAAGTGCCCTTCTCTCTGTATTTCCCACATTCCTTATCTTAGCTGTTTCATCTTGAGTTGACTTAAATAACAGGGGAGTCTGTGCCTTTCTCTCTTTGCTTGTACTGGTTTTCCATGATGTCTGAATTCTGTTTTGAAACCTTAAACAGTGAAATAGGGCATTGGTGATTTCTCTTACAGGTGACCTGAACTTGTGCCTAAGCCTCTCAACTCTCTTTCTTACCTCTTGAAGTTGTATGGTATCAAAGAGAAGCTTGTCCAAGCTGTGTGGTACATTTTAGTATTAAAAATTATTTTAAGCTCAGTTGAAAATATCAACCCACTCTCTCTCAGACTCAATCTGCCTGTAATACCAGGATCTGTGCAGTCCACGTACTTGAACCAGCACTTGGCTATCTCCATGCATTTTCCCCTTAGAAAATATATTCCAGAAGCTTTGAAACACTCACATATAGCTAGTAAACAATTGTTCTCTTGACTTTTGTGGCCACTCAGAATGTTAATATTTGTCATCGGTTGACATGAATTTAAGGCATGAATTTTTATGTAGGTAATCTTACACTAAATCCATTGGAAAAACCATGATGCTTGCTAGGTTTTACTTCACCTTGATGGACTTACATGATTGTCATAGACATTAGAGGAACACTCCTGAGTTATTTAAACTGTATTTAAAGAAATATCAAAATAAATTTTGTAATAAATTGAAACAGTCCCTTTCTGTATACTGTGCACAATAAATGAAAATAATATGAAAGTTAAACATGAAGACCCATGGTTTGTGGAATATATAGATATATATTTCTACTTGAAAATTTTTGAACCATATCCAAGGTAAATGAGCCGGCTTTCCTACACAAGAGGATGAAAAGTCAGTTCCTTGCACCAGAAGGCTGGCATTTTAGGAAAGCTTTTTGAAAAGTCTAGTAGCTGCTGAAATAAGAGGATTAACATCTTGTGACAGATGGCTATAGTTTTAATTGTCATAGGTTATAGTGGTCATTATTCTTTGCATTTAAACCATATAAGAAGAATTAACTGAGTGGCCCTGCTTAACTGTCAATGGGGTTCTCCTGGCTCTTTGCATTTTAAGTGAGATTAATAAATGAAAACATGTTGTAGAGGCAGGGTGTATTTTATTGAAAGATTCATGAAGTTTCAATGACATTGTTAAGGTATTTAATTAGTCTCGTGAAAAAAGTAGAGTGACCCTTTTAGGGGAGCTGATAAGTCATATAATAGCTGTTAGATCCTCTTTATTCCTTGCTTTATAAGATTAACTTTGTGCTAAGCAATTTATGCTAAGTTTTCCCTTTTATTGGTAACCAAAGTTATCTGTGCTTCATGAATAGATTATTGGAGATAACATCATGTAATTAACAAGAGATGCAGAAAAGTAAAAGTACAATTTGTGTAAGAATTGTATGAGAGAAAATGTTAATTTCTTAACTAGGAAGGATATTTAAAGGGATAAAAGGAAGGCAAAATAGTGCAGTTCTTTGAAAGGATTAAAGTAACCTTATCTCATGTTCTTTCAGAAGGTGGGATTGCCTGAGTGTGTGAAAGTCATGTTCAATGAGCTATTCACAACTCTAATGAATTGTAGACACAAGTTTGCATTGCCTTTTTTTTTTTCCAAAAGTGATTGATAAGGTGTAAGTTATGCCTTAGCTATATTGAATAATGGAAATTAGTAAAAGGGGAAATTGTACAACCTGCAGGCATTCCAAATTATATAAAAATGTCAGTCTGATGTGCTGTAAATTACAGTGTGTGTGGGAGGAAAAGTGGGTAGATTTTTTTACTTTGTAAGAGTAAACTTCACAAAGTTAAAGATTTAAGACAAAGTACCTGTCAGAGGCACTTCAGTGTCCTGTTATCTTCTCCTTTGAAGTATTTCTAAAATATCTATGATTGTGGTCTCTCTGGAAATCCACATAGAACTCTTATTTCCAGTGTAATTTCCTTCTAGACTTCAGTTCTTGTATTCTTATATACCACCTTTTATTTTCAGAGTAAAATTGTACTAGGATAATTTAAATTACGGAGTTCAGAACACTCCTTAAAACCAAGAAAAAGTACAGACCAAGAATTACTTTGTTTGGTAGTTTAAGAAAAACCTTGGTGTTCAGTACCTTGCTTTCAGTGTTTAGGCATCAATGTTTTGGTTTTCACAGAGGAAAATAAAGAATGGTCAGAGCTTACAGTGCCATGCTGAGAGGCTGTTCAAGAGCCCTGTAGCTTTCCAAAATGACAGATTCTCAGGTCTTTGAACTACTCATTACCATTAGTGTTTGCAGGTAGTAGTTTAAAAGTGCTACCATACTGAAAATGGCAGTTTGGGAAGGGTCCCATGTAGGCTGGGCTACATCTGCCTGAGATGTACCAGGAGAAATGTCTGCTGTTTCCTGATTCTGTGCAATTTTTGTAACTAGCTTCAAATCAAGCTAAAAACTCCATTTTAGGAGCCTTTCCTTGCAATTTGGTGCATTTCTAAGTGGTGCATTTCGATGTGGTAATGATGCTGAATAATCAATAATAGTATATTATCTGGTAACAATGAGGAAGGGAGAAGACTCCTCCAAAAAGTTGCCATATGTGCTGTACTGGGTCTTTCTCATACGGACATTTGGCAGCTCAGTCATTGTCGCCATTTCTGTAAGAATGTGGACCAGCCTTGTGGGATCTCACTGGAAAGGCACATAAATATTTTGTCCTTTCCCCCAGTGGCAGAGTTGGCCTCAGTGTTGGACTGAAAAGTAGAACCTTGTAGCCTTGGCTAATGATAGGAATTTTCTTTTGTTAAGTTGAATCCTGTTAACTCAAAAAATAGGTGTTTTGAACTTACTACTTAGGGAAGTTTGCTAAAAGATTTAATCATGGTGGAGTAATAGTTAAAATGCTTTTTCTCTAGGGAAGCTTTGCTGATGTGTGTACTAAATAGTTGGGTGTAATTTGAAACTGTCCGGGTAGCAAAACCATGAAAAATGGGAGTAACTACTGTGCATATAAAGATTTATTATGCATCTATGTTACAGTATGCTTATTTTATCAAAAATAGACCATTATGAAACCTGGCTTTTGCACCTGCTCTTCATTAATTTTTGGAGTTAAGTAGCTCTGCGTGGTCTTTTCTACCAAATACCCAGGGGTGCTTGGGGATTATTAGCAACAAATACTTGCTGAATGTAGAGTTTTAACACTAATGGTAAAATAATCCACTCCTAAAATTATAGTTTAACTACTGTTAAGCAAAAAAACCAAACCAAAACCACCAAAAAACCAAGCCCAGCTTGAAAAGCTTCAAGTGAGGAAGAACTGTTATATTACTTTGTACTGATTTTAGGACAATTCAAATTTGACATGAGGAGAAGTTGAATTGTAGTATTGTAGTCCTATTAAATTGGAAAAAAAATAATGTAATGGAATTTCAGAAAAATAGACAAACATCTCCTAACTTGGAGAAATACCCATCATAATTTACATGTTTTTGTCTTAAAAGTTCATTTGTGTCTGGAAGTAGTAGCTCTAGTTGGATGTTAGAGTTTTAGTTTGACATGTAGCGTGTGAAATTAATCAATCACACAATCGAATTCCTGTTGGAATTATCTTGAAAGCTTTTTCAGAAAAAGAATCTCAGCAATGTAAAATCTGAAAATACAAGTTTCCCCATACCCATGTTACTGTAATTTAGGGCAGAATTTAATTTCACTCTTTAGGGATAGCAGAAGCAAAGCTGGTTTATGAAAAAAGTGGAGGTTAGTCGTTTTCGTGGCCGTAAGAAGGAAGAGAATCAAACTAATTTCTTCTTTTTTTTAGAAGCAAATATTGGTAATTCCTTTTTCAGCAAATAACAAATGTCTTTGCAATTAATTTTGCATGATTGGCCTTTGGTTGTCAGCCAAGAAATGTGATCATTCATATTTTAGTAGTTCTTCAAAATGTCATATACATAAAGTTAAAATCTGCTCAGTGATCAAATAAGTAGGTATTTGTTAGCAATACTCCGTTGTCTGTGTATCTTGCAGCTTTACTGGGGTGTGATTTATCTCAGCCATACCTCTGTAGTTCTGCCTTTTTTGGAACTTGGAGGTTTCAAAAATCCCAACCCTGTGCATGGACTAAGTGCTCTGGAAGGGAAGGGTTGTGGTTTCAGCACTTAATGGATCCTGACAGTCAGGGACAGATCGTGTTTGTGGCAGGATATTAAAAAGATCCTCATGTTACCTTAAATGCAGAAGGGAGGAGGAGGGTTGGCTTTAGGATTGGAAAATACTTGTTCTCTTTACAAACTGCTCGGTCTGAAAATTTAACTGGAATCTTGCTTAAAAAGTAAGTGGAAAAAAACATCCAGAATTCTTAAGTGCTAGGGATGGAAAAAAAGAGGTCAATAGGAAGAATTCTGAACTTCAGATAATTTCCTTCTTGCACTTTGTTGGACTGTTTTGGAGTTATTTTGACCCAAGCTTATGTTATGAGATGTACTTGTATGAAATATCCTATTAATAAAGCTAGAGAGAAAAAAATTGTCAGTGTATCTTAGTGAGCATTTGTTGGGATATTTTGACACCAGCTTTTGGGTAACAGTTACTTTGTCTTAAAATCAGTGAAAGTATTTAGAGGGCAGTAAATGTTTTTTTCATAAGATGAATTGACACCTTTGATACTGAAAATCACAGGAAGCTTGAATTCAGCATTGCTTATATTTTTAAGAGTATTGGTTATTGGTTTGTTTAACTTTTTGTAAATTAATTTTTTTAAGTTTGACCTTTCTTAGATATAAAATAACCTTGTATTACTCAGTTCTAAAGGTTACCTAAAGCTTGTTTCGTAAGGGTTTAAAGTTTCCTTATGATGGGAAATGTAAAGCTGCTCTCAGTGTGTGTAACACTAACAGGCTTCTGTGGCCTAAACCACGATGTTGCTGGTCTTGTGTTGAATCCTTTTGGTTGAAATTTACCAAATACTTTCGTTCCAGTATTAAAATGGTGGAAAAATACCATTATACCTAAATGAGTTACTTAGAAATGTTTTATTATTGCTCAGTTTTCAAGGAAGAAAATTGAGTTTGGCTGCACTGATGGTATTTCTGTACGTTAGAGTTGTGTGAAATTCAGCAGGACTTTCCATGCATTTGCAATTCAGAACTGCCTTGGCAGGAGGTAGATCTGGGCATAACAACAAGGGTATAGGTTGGCAGGAGAGGGAAAGCAAGTGCAAAGAATTGTTTATTTAAAATACAAATAGAGAATCTTTTCCAGCCTGCACTGTCACTGGCTCCTGCTTCCCTGGCAGGTAAAAGAGGGGAAATGTCCTGGAGTAAGAATACAGGAAGGAGATCAGGGTCTGGGTGGGGCAAATAGGAGCTCCTGAGCTGCCACAACACAAGACCACCATCGTGGGAGTCTGGAAGCTGGAAAGCTGGGTCTGTGTTGGGATTAGGAACCAGCAGGCAGAGTGGAAGACACGATGGTGGTGAGACAATGTATCTGAAGAGCAAGCAGGACCAGGAGAGCAATAAGGCGAATTGGGCAAAGAATTAATACTGGGTTAGATGCTTGAGACCGGGTTACAAATATGGTCATAGAATGCTTGTTTTGTAGCCCAAGCCTGTTACCTTTTAGCCTAGCACTAAAACTGGAGTTTGGGAGTGAGGGGAGAGACTGATAAGGATCTGTTACCTCAACCAGGGCAGAATCCATCAAGTTTGGAAGGAGCAGGTAGGGGAGAATATGATCACTGCAGGACCATTTTGGTGCTTGGAACCAAGCCCAGCCAGATCATTGCTGCTGCCAGTTCTTCAGCTCGAGTGGCAGATATGTGATACTTAGGATTTATTAGCCCAGAATTCAGTACGTTTCCACTTAATTTGTTTTTTTGCTGGATATTTTAGAAACAACTAAGGTATATGCAGGCATATATTGTGTCTAGGGAAAAAAATGAAGACTTTGAGAGCTTCCAAGTCAAACTCTCTGATAATAGGAAAAGCAGGTTTTCTGTCAAGACTGAATTCTCTCCTCGGGTCCAATACACATATGTGGCTATGTGCTCTAAGTAAGATGCAAGATGAAAAACATCTTGTGTGAAACTGCACTGCGTTTTCCCATGCCACTGTTGCAATGACCTTATGCGTTATCCAGTGATAAACTAATAACTAAATAGCTAAATACCAGTTGGTTTGCTGGGTGCCTCCCTCGAGGATGGTGCAGCATGTGAGAGGGCTGTGTATTCCCTGGAGTGACTGTAAGAGCAATGCTTTGAGAAGCAGACTTTTATCACCAAAGCTTCCAAGATGAGAGAATGCATTTAACCTTAGTTTGAAAGTACGTCTGGCAGCTCCTACGGGTGGTGATGCTAGAGATGTGTTTTTGGAAGCCAAGGGTCAGGATCCTCAAGGTTTGTGTTCAGTTGCTCTTTTGGCAGGCAGCCATTGCTGTCCTGCTCAACACGGGGGAAGGGCAGTGCAGTTGAACATCCTCATTCAGCTAAACTTGAACAGATTTTTATAGGACAAATAAATGTCTCTTTCTCCATCCCAAATAGCTCCATCTTCTTCCAGCTGCTGCTGTTTGCAGACAGCCTGTGAAATTCAAAGGCATTGGTCAGTTCCAAGGTGGCAAGAGTATTGTGTGTTGTAACTGTTCACTTGCAGAAACGTAGCAGCTCCTCCTACAAACACTGTATGTTATGAGGACTGTCATGCTTGAGTGTAATATAATGTCTTTCCACTAAATGAAATACCCACAGGAGACTGGCTGACTAGAAACACTGGCAAGGGGATATAGACCCTTTAATCTCTAGGAATGATAAAGTATTTACAGTTCATAGCTGTATAATGACATAAAATAAGTAGTCACAGTCTTGCTTTCAAATAACACATCTTAGTATCTCACATATATCCTCATTTAGGTGTTTTCAGGAAGGCCACAGATTTAATAATGGTTCTGATCCTCAGTGTAAGTATTTGGGCCTGGCCAGTCCCAGTTGTGTTGTGCTGGCAGAAAGGTGTGAGACAGCTTAGTCCTGTGCTACTTTGGTAGTGAGTAGACTTCAGTTTCCAGGGCAAATACCCATTTTTGCTGTGTGAGGAATTCTTTTCCTACAATGCCAGTATTTGTGTACTACAAATAGGGTAGAGGGAGACTGTGTGTACTCTTGGTGAGGGCAGTTCAACAGATAAATGATAAGCCACTGCAGCTTAGTCATTGGCCCTTTGCTGATGACCATGCTTCAGCCTAGCAGGGAGTTTTTGGTCTGAAATCTGTTTTGGAAACTTTGTCTTCAGCAATGGCAAGTTTTTAAGCTTCAAGATGAGTGTTACATATACATAGAACAGATGCCACCGCTGATTTCAGAATCCATATAAAGTGGAAAAGAAGAATGTTCATAGATTATTTTCATTACTTACTCGATTTACTCACATAATGAGGAAAGGCTTGAGAATATGATTTACGTGAAGCAAAGCTTATTCTGTATATCAGAGGTTGGCAACATGTTTTTTGTCAATTTTGATATAAAAGTAAGAAACAATAGTGTGAATTACTCAATTAAATGTGTCTTCTTCAAAGTCCTGCTTTTGGATTAACATCCTTCTTCCTGCAATATGGAAAGGCTCACTTTACATTAAAAAGAAAAAAAAAAGAAAGAAACCCCAACACCTTACTGGAGGAAAGAAAATTTTGTACTTTTTCTTTATAATGCTTCAGATTCTCAGCTGTGAATGGGCAGAAATGTTACTCTCCTGTTCTTTTAGAAAGATTTCTTTATTTTTCTGGATACCATAAATTGTTCTTCCCTCCATTTTTTTATAAGTAAAGCTGCTTCACTTCTGTAGCTTACATTGTACTAAATCGATGGTGAAGAATAGTACTGTTTAAGAAGATAAATGTCAGAAATGTCTTCTAAAGTAGACATTCAGATTTTTTTGGATTAATGGGAAAGAAGGTCAATAATTGCATGGATTTCAATAAGCTTGAGAAGAAATGGCATTCCTGTGGTGCTAGTGATTATTAAAACATTGTGAATTCATTTCAAGATACTGTACTCGGGTTTAATATATCTTCCATTATGAAGAAATGACTCGGTAAGGGCTGCCAATTTGTACAGGTGATAGGAGATAATTCATAAAGCAATTGTATTTTTAAGAGAAAAGTTATAGCAGACAATACATAAATTTCTGGATGGTACACTTAATTTTAATTCTGCCTTATTACATAGGGCCCTCCAGACTTCCAGCAGCATACACCTGGA
This sequence comes from Calyptomena viridis, assembly GCA_013390005.1. Classification (NCBI taxonomy): domain Eukaryota; kingdom Metazoa; phylum Chordata; class Aves; order Passeriformes; family Eurylaimidae; genus Calyptomena; species Calyptomena viridis. The sequence goes on from WEIV01028709.1 coordinate 16,176, forward strand.
CCAGTTCCTACCAATTTCTCCCAAGCCCCAAGGCTGCCAATCCAGGACCAGTGGAGGGGGCCACCACCACCACCACCACCTCTCCCTCCTCCACCTCCTCAGGACAGAGATCCTTTCTTCTTAGCAGGTAAGCATTTTCATTCCCATAAACAGACAAAATCCACTTTTTGTAGGGTGACTCTGCAGTGCAAGTGTGTATCCCACACCGTGAAATGTTCAGAAGAACCTGAAGGCTGGAAGATCCTCTTTGATGTAGCCAGACTGTTACATGCCAGACATTCTGGTCTTCTGGTATCTTTATTTATCTTTATTTTAATGTAATTGTATGTTGTCAGTCTGTAATTGCCACGAATCTGGGTATTTATACAAAATAAAATTAATTTCTAAGTGGTTTTTGCAATACAGTTGTTCCACTTTGTTGTATTTTACATAGCTAATACTCTCCATACACTTGGGTTTCAACTAGTAACTCTTCTAAACTGCCTGGACTGTGTGTGTAGTATAAGAAATCTGTCAAGATTATCTAGAATGATACAGACTAGAAAACAAAATAAATAGTAAGTGCATGTTTATACCATATATCTGTAATGTGTGTATATATAATGTATATGTTACAGACATTTTACGCACATACAATATGTAAAAATTTGCTGAATACCTGGTCAGCAAATGATATCAATATTTTGTGAGCTCTTGTGTGGTTTGAAGTGTAATCCTTCATTGATTTTATTAAAGTAGAATTTCCAAATGATATTGCTGATTTCAGCAAAGTACCAATTGTGCTGGTCTTTCAAGGATCAATTTCTTTTATACGCAACTGACGGAAGCAAGTGAAACGTAACCTTGAGGATAGTTCTTAAAACATCCCATACAGTTTTACATTCTGCAAATTTTAGGCTGCTTTTCCCAAACAAAAGAGAGCTTTACATTTCCAAAGCGTGTTTGTGTCCTAGAGGGGTTGTTATTTAATCACTTGTCTGATTCCCACAGATCCAAGGTTCCCGGGTCACCCCTTGTTTGAGCAGCGAAGCCCCCCGCCGCCTCCACCTCCCCCTCTTCTGAACAGCGCCCACCCGGTCCCTGCCCAGAGCCCGATGCCCTTCAGCCAGCCCGGGCCAGCCTTCAGCCAGCAGGGACAGCAGCCGGTGTATCCCAGGGATCGGCCGGTGCGGCCCAACATGCAGCCCCAAGGTCCCGTGGGGATCCTCCACTTCAACCAGCCGGGTTCGGCCAACCCGCGGCCCTTCATCCCCCCGCGGCAGCAGTTCCTGCAGGCTCCGGGACAGCCCTTCCTCTCCCCGCACACGCAGCCCAGCATGCAGGTACGGGGCTGCGGGACGGCTTAGCGGGGTAACCAGAGCGCGCCCGTAGGAGGTGGATGGACCTGTGACGCTGTCGCTGCCCCTGCCTGGAAGGCGAGGGATGCGCTTCCCCGCCGCCGTATCCCGGGATCCCGCCCGGGTAGCGCGGGGCGGCAGCGCCCTCTGCCGGCAGCGCCCGCCGCGGGTGCGGGGAAGTGTCTTGGGAATGCGTGAAGGGTTTGGGGCGGGATCTTTTCAGGGGGTCTGTTCTGAACGTGGGGAAACCCTGAAGTCTGCTGATGCTAAGGAGGGAAAAAGTAAACATACAAATAACAAAAAAACAGTTTAAAAATCGTTAGGAAAGGGCACAGGGGAAAGAACCCTTGCATTTGTCTGTTTCCACTTCCAGAGGTTTGAGTGTAGAACGACCTTGCACTGCTTCTGTTAGTCTGTTTTTTGCTCAGTATAATTTTGGTTTAGCCTGGTTCATAGCTGCTTACAGATGTTTTCAGGACTTGTGGAGCTGGAGCTATTTCTCAGGAGTTTATCACCTTGAAACTAAAATAATCTTTTTCTTCATGCGAAGGGTCCCATGCATCCTCCATTACAGCCTCAGCCACAACCTCAGCCTCAGCAGCACCATCACCAGCAGCAACAGCAGCACCACCACCAACAGCAGCAGCAGCAACACCATCATCATCTCCAAGGGCCACCACAGCCCTTGATGCCCATGAACCAACCACAGTTCAGGCCTCATATGCAGGGCACGCAGCAGCAGCCAAATAACAGCAGGATGCAGTGTCAGCCACGACAGGGTCCAATGAAGCCAAGGCATGTAAGTACCATTTTACATCAGTATTGTCTTCCATAGTTCTGCATGAGTAGCAGGCATGTAAGCACACATTTCAAAACTTGACAGTGTGGGTTTTCTGTCCCATTTATTCCCTTCCTGCTTTGTCCCCTTCTTTCACCATGTCTTGCTCATTTTTTGCCTTGATTATTTGATAATCTACATTGAAAAATACCACAGATATCTTTCCCTTTTTCTTTTTTTTCCTCCAATCTTCAGTGTTCTTTTTCATCTGAATCCAATAGGAGATGTTTCAGTTGCCCAAGATCTAGCAATAAAGGGTTTTTGAAGGATAGATTTGCTTAATACGGGTTTATAACTGCTGATGGCCTGTGATTGTGTGGCAGCCATGTTATCTGACACTGTCTTTCAACTCAGAGGCCTCTCTGTGCCACTGTTAGTCAGCTTTCTGGTTCAGATAGTTCCACTAATGTCTTGTGAGTTTGCTGCTGTGCAGCATATTCTGTTGCTTCGTAAGTTGGGGAAGCACAACAGTCTGTAGCAGGGCTCAAGACAGTGTGATTACAGTTCAGAATAATTGCTTTGATTAGGAAAGTAAATGGCATAGTGAAGCCAATTTCTGAGAATGGTGTTTAAAAAATTAGATTAAGTTTTGCTTTTAATTAGAAAAAGCGTTCTTAAAATGTTCTCATTTCTGCAATTTTTCTTCTGACATTGTTTGAAGAGGCACAATATTTTCAACTTGTTTTCCCAAGCATAAATATATCAGGAAAACGGTGAAACCAAAAGCACTTTCAGCCTGATTTGTCGTGGAAGTGTGCAGCTTTTTTCCTTTCTGCTTTTCAGAGTACCCCATCACAGAATATGGTCAAGCGCTCGAATCAGCAGCTCCAGTCGACTGCTCCGAGGAACAGCAACCTGCGCGAGTTGCCGATAGCGCCGTCCCACGCGATGGAAATGAGCAACAACAGGCGAAACTCCACCCCAGCTGCTCAGGTCAAACCCATTACCAGCACCGTGTCTGCCACCAAGTCAGTCACTGGTGGTGGGAACTCGCAGGGAAGGCCTGACACGAAAGCTAAAGCAATCACCCCAGTGGGCCAGGCAAAGTCAGAAGGAAAATCTGAACCAGAGGTAAGGGGTGTTTTTGTTGTTAAACAAAAGAACAAAAACCAAACAATCAAGAAACAAAGCTCTCGCTTCTTAAAAACTTTTCTAGTCCGAATTGCGAATTGTAAGCATGCTTAATGTGTTATTGACCAAATATTTTTTGGTGCCACTAGAGGCCTCCCTTCTGAATTGCGCTTTTCTAATGCAATAGCAGAAACAGTCTCCATTGACAAAAAAGGTCTGGAAATTTGGCAAGGCTGAGTGGAATCTGTTTTGCAGGAGGAGGAGTCATTTTTTTACTATGAAAAGGCAGAGTTTGAGTAAAGCTCATCAGTGATACAAGCCTCAGAAATACTCATTTTGCCCGTTTTTATCTTACGGAATTACGATTTTTTTTTCGGGTGATCATATTCTAGCTCGGAAGGCCTCTCTCATTTTGTGTGATGCTGTATGGCTCAAAAGAAAAAATAAGCTATTTGGAGAGCTGTCTTCCTCATGCTGTTTTCTTTTAGGCTGTTCAATCTCCACTAGGGCCTTGAGCATTCATGCAGGAGATCATCCATGGACCTTCTTGCTCTTGAAGAAGAAAATCTCTTGTGAGAAGAAAATCCCTTTTCTTATGAGGGAAAAAAGGAGATGCTTTTAGATTTTCCATTTTGGAGAAGGTGATGCTGTTTGCTTTGCAAATACTCTGCACAACCAAAAAAGAGAAGCTAGTGTTTTCAGCTCCACTGGATTGTGTAGTATGAACAGAACACCATTTCCCTGCACAGATCTCCTGGAAGCTAGGGAAGACTCTGTGAGCACTGTTAGTTGGAGAGAGTGAATAGGATTGCACTGATGTCAGGTTATTTTGTGAAGAACTGTAAGTCTTTATAGCTAACTGTGAATCTTGTCTCAAGGACCAGGTTTTGTTCAACAACTGTTGAAAGCTTTAGTTGTGATAATACTGTCTTCCTTTTAAGCTGCTCATGATTAGCCTTTCATCTTGTGCTTGAATTATGGATGGTCATAACTTATTTCCACAAATGAGGCACAAAAGAAACCCATAGCTTGCAGTGTTTGACCTCCTGTGCACTTGCTTTTACAATGGCAATAAAAAAAAGTAATCCTTTTTTCAGCTTTTAATTTTCACCTCTGTTTGAAAAATATTTAAGTAATCTCCTTTCCCTCAGTTCAGTCTTTTGGAATAATCTCAGTCACAGAATATGCAGTGCCTCATAGAGAAGCCTCTGTCTGTTAGGCCATTAGTAAGGTAAGTCTTGAAGCAAATCAGCTACAGGCCTCCCCATCTGAAGTTATTCCATAGTGTAGTCATGTGAAAATTAAGACATTAGTTCTGAAAGATCTCTCACAATGTTTAGAAAAATGTATGAATATTTTTAATTCCTTCTAATCAAATGAATTAAAAACCCCCAAACAAACAAACAGAAAACCCAAAGCACTCATCTTGTTCTCTGTTTTACATTTTAAACATATTCTAGCAAACCTGTAGTTACCAAACCAACTAATCTTGTATGAATTCTTGAGGTATTACAAATCAAGCTTGCTTTTTATTTCTAGGTCAAAACTATCTTTGAAAACAGATGTTTTATGCAAGTTTTTGCAAAGCAGGATTTAAAAAAAAAAAGTTGTCCTGTTAAAAACGTCTCCCTAGTTTCTCCTATTATTATCCATAGAAGTATATACTTGGCAAGAATTAGGAGAGTGTGTTAATGTGTGCACACACAGAACCCTTCTCCTTCCAAAGCAGGCCTGGAACAGAGCCTTGTGCTGCAAACAGTGTGGTAGCAGTTGTCCCTTGTCAGCTGTGCCACTGCAGTGATATTGGTCACTGATGCTGCTTATTGTCACTCCTACAGACAGGATTGGTGCACTAATAATGTTCATTTACAAGCATTTAACCATGTTCTTCTCTGTTGTTGTCATGGAAGTTATTACATTTCTCTTCTTGGGCAGATTGTAATGTTTTCCAGTCTGTGTTTTTCTTGTAATTATCTAACTTTGTCCTGTTCTTTTGCTTTCTGTGAAGATGAGAAAGAGTTAAGTTCTGTCATCTTTCCTGGCTATATTGCTCATAACTGAGTTGGGCAGGTTATTTTGCAAGTGTCTTCAACTGGAAAATTATTAATATTTTCCTTGCATTTCTCTTCCTAAAGAGTCAGTGACTATATTTGAGTGCCCTATCATTCAGGAAGCACCAAAAAAAAAAAAGGCAGTATTGTCTGTGAGAGGCTTTGCTCACCTTAAATATAGATATTTGAAAGGTTTGCAATGTGAGTGACTAGAAGATTAAAAACTGTAATTCTGCTTTAGTAAGGGAACACTTGTGTTCCTGTGAGGCTGCAAAATACTGACCTTAAATACCTGTTTAGAATAGGTCTTACTCTCTGGGGTTTAAACTGGTATATCCTCAGTCTGAAACATAATTCTGTCAGTGAAATTGTAAAGTCTGGATGATGTGGACCTAATTCTGCTCATGTTGAGGTCAGCCTAGGATAAGAGGAATGCAGAATTAAACATTTTTGAGTTTAAAGATGGGGGAGATTGGAGAAAGGTGGTTTTATAATGGTGCCTCATGTCTTGTACTTAGAAGATTCTTGTCAGTTTTTTCCAGTTGGAAGTTGGCAAGAGAGCAGTGTGCATCTTGAAGTAATTTGTAACCTTGTTCTTCACTCTCTTCCTATTTGTCCAAGATGTACAGCACCCATGTTTTGTGGGGTGTCTCATGCCTTCCTTGGATTCAGGAGCTGATGTTATCAGCAATGTGAAATGCGTGATGTGCATGTGTAGGTGCCCTTTATTTAATGTATTTTGTGGGTTTGAACACAAGCAGCCAAATGATGCACCTTGGATTTGTCTGTACCTTTTACAAAGACTTGGCATGACCTTTTGAACAAATTATTCTAGCCTCTTATGTTTTTAATGTTACAACTGAAAAAAATAAAGACAAGCTTGCTGGACAGATTTGTGTTTATGCCACAGATCAAACAATTTTGATTGCTCTGTTCTTGTACCCATTCTGCTGAGGGACACAAGTGAGCCTGGTTGCATGATTGCTTTTGGGTTCCTTGATAGCATATCAGAACACTTGGTGTCTGATTCTTATGACTCAGCATTTAGTTCTATTAAGTGGTAATACATCCTGCAGACCTCTGAAAAGGTGTGGGTTTATTTATTTGTTTGGTTTTTTAATTTACTAACAAAAAGTGAGCTGCTGATGCTAGGACTTAAATTTTAATAGAAAATTTAATCCCTTTTTTTTTAGATCATGTCTTTGCTGTCTTTTCCTCGATTAACAGTGCCATTCTAGGTTCTCCTGGAGAAAGTTGTAGGACTGCTGTTTCACTTCCTGATGTTCTTTAGCCAGATTCAGAAAAGCAGCCTGTAACATTTTATTTTGGCACTTTCCTTCAAAACTGCCTTGGACCTTAAGGCAGAAGAAAAACCTAAAGCTAAGGCTTAGTCTTCCCTTCCCATCTCTGTGAAAGATGTGGTGTTCAAGAACTGTTTGAAGATGGATGAGAATTTCCACTTAAAAAAAAAGCAAACCCACCCAAAATAAAACTAAAACTAAACCTGCAGAAAAATCCCCACCTCTGCAAAATCAAGGGGGAAAAGATTTATATCTCTGGCCTTTTGTAGTCTGTAGTCTGCATTTGTTCATGTTGTGGAGCTTTCTACACAAAACTTGGGAAGCATTAATAGTTTATCCAAGAAAAAGACTGCTCTATATTTTTCTGCTTCTTCACCTATAGATAATGTTGCTTCCAAGCACAGGATGTGAAAATCATAACAGTTTGAACTTTGAAGGATGTCTGCTTTCTCCCACTTGATTCTGTAGGAGAAATCCTTGCTTCTCTTGCCTTTTTCTTTGTTTCCTTCACAGCACTATTATTTGTTGGAGAAATCTGTACTGGGCTCATTAAACTAATGGGATGAAAATCATTAGCAATAAGCATCGTGTGCTGTTTTCATCTTGATCTGATCCACTGTCTTGCCTGTTCTGTATGCTGAAACTCTTTATTACATGCTGTGGGTCATTTATATATACTGTAGATCATGTATATACCCCCACTCTCTAGTATGATGTGTACAAGGTACTGTTACAGCTGAGCAGGAGGATTTAACGGCCCATTTTCACCCTGGTGAGGAGTCTGCTGCCCTTCTCAGTCTATATGGTCGGGTCATTGAACAACTAATTTCAGTCAAACTTGACTTCTAATGCAAATATGTTGTTAGTCACCTTTATATTGTTTGGTCTTCCTCTAGCTGCAAGGATATTTTATTGAGAAATTAACAGTAGTAACTTGCTTATGAAGGTGAAGGATTTAGGTCTGCCTGTAGCCTATTTACAGCCTGGCCTGCAGTTGTCCTATAACTTCAGGGCTCTTGACCCTTGATTTCGAACCTTACCCTTTAAGGGATTGACTTCATAGGATCATTACTGATTTTGTGAGTTGAGTTCCTAAAAGGAAGATTTCAGTTTGTATTTGAGATCAAGTTGCCTGAATGTTCTAGTATAGAGAATATGAAGGATTCTCATACAAAGGAGTGTTAGACCTCATCCCTGAACTACAGCCCATATTTAAAAATAAAATGCAAATTTTAAAAATCCAGTTTTGTTAAGAGTCTTATTTAGCCTTTTTTTTTAGGCTTCTAATTAGACTTCTAATTAGACGTTTCTAATTAGACCTCTAATGTGAGACACGGAGCTGTTTTTTAGTAACTGTGGGAATAATCCCTATCAAAACCTGGTCAGGGAAGCAGGATTCTCTGAGTGCAAATGCAACTCTACTGGGCTTTTTCATCTGGGAACCAAGTTTAGGGTTGAGTCTGTTCTGCTGGATTTTTTTTTTCCCCTTGGATTGGAGAGGATTCTTGGGTGCACCAGGAATAAAAGCACTTGAATATTAAAAAAAAAAAATTGCAGGTTTGGGTCACGTATGTGCAAAAAATGGCAGTTGAATTGACAACAGTTTCCACCCAGTTTCTACAAGATACATAAAGGTTCATGACAGATTCCCTGTTTTTGTGAGATGTTTTAGCATTCTTTTTGCATTAATTTACCAACATGCAAAATACTGTTACTTTGAGAGCCTGTTTTGTTAGGGGTTATTAATATCACCCCTAAGAATGTTGTGCTCATTAGTTGTGCTCATTACCATTTGTAAGCAGTCTCTACAAGTCTAACTTAATATTTCAAATGGTTGAAAAGAACAAGAAGTAATATAATGGAAAAGTATGCTGCCTAATATTGAAAATGCATGTGATATTATTGCAAGAGCCATTTGATTTCCAGGATGATGAGAATCTGCATTTGCTTGATTCTTGTCCATTTTTATACAGCTTTTCATAAGAGCCCGTTCTGCCAGAGTTGAAGAATCTCTAGAAAGGTTATTCGATGGTGTGTAGTAGTTTGAGAAGGGCCCAGGGTTGGAATATTAAAGGCATTCTCTATATACCATTAATATTCCAACACTGCATTTGGCAACATTTTGATTCTGAAGAGAGTGCATGAGTTCAAGGTCAGAGAGATTGACTTGTGCTGTTCATTATAACCAATTATTGTGTGACAAATGAGTTTGAGATCAGCCTGAAAATTCTGTGAGAAAAATCAATAGTTCTAATCAGGGCCTTTCAGGTCATTTACCACCCTACCTTTTGTTACTTTGTCAGAAAAGAGCAAGATAAAACCTGTGTGACAGTGGGTTGCCTCTGTATTGTTACCTTCTATTTGAAACATATTTTGATATCTTGAATTATATTAATAGTTTAATTGCTTTTGGAAACTTTTAAATTAGTTCTAATTTGTAAAACTTTCTTCTATTTTTTTTGGTTTTTTTAGTATTCTGATCAGATTTGTCAAGTGGTATTAAAGCTTTTCTGTCTAGGAAGTAGTATATCTAAGTCCTAAACCAGATTTGAGCTGTTTGTCTGTAATGAATAGCAAATAAACCTTAGCAGCAGATACACTCCACTAATAGCCTTGGTTTGGTGTCAGGGATAATTTAAAAAGCTCTTCAGAGTTATCACTTTACAACATCTGAAACAACAATTCCATGTTGTTTTGACCAAGCTGTGCATGTGTTCAGAATTTCATAATTCATATGTATTTTTCTTTGTAGTATCCAGACGAAGATGAAGAAACCAGGTTGTATCGTTTGAAGATAGAAGAGCAGAAGCGTCTAAGAGAAGAAATCCTGAAGCAGAAGGAGCTGAGACGGCAGCAGCAGGCTGGTGCCAGAAAGAGAGAATTGCTGGAAAGACTTGCACAGCAGCAGCAGCAGCAGCCTTCTACTCAACAGTCCTACATGCAGCACGAGGATGACTCCTCCGAGTTCCCCACCAACGGCAGCCCTTACATACCCCACTCTGGCTTGCACACCAGGCACAACGTGAAAAACAGACTCCTTGTTAGAAAGCAAGATCCAGTAGTTCCAAATATGCAACCCAAACCCACAGATTTCCCCCACAGCGGAGGGGATGTGCAGTATCAAGGACAGATGAAGCCGGTGAAGCAGCTGAGGCAGACTAGAACAGTTCCTCCAAGTCAGCCTCAGGCGCCACAGAAAGTGTTGCAGACAAAACCTGCTGCAGCATCGCTGCCCACGACACAGACGGCTCGAGTGGCTTCGGTACCAGCCAGGCCCCAGGAGCAGAAGCCGGGTGTGAAAAGGACTGTCATGCAGCGGACAAACAGTGGTAGTGATGGGCCTCATGTCGGCAGCAAAGTCAGGGTGATTAAGTTGTCAGGAGGGGTAAGTTTCCAAGGCTCATCTCATACGTGTGTCTCGTCATGGTTTGATTTTGTGTGTTTGACTCTGTGTAATCCCAAAATAAAAAATGGGCATAAGCTGATGGGGGAAGTAACGGGTTTAGCATACATGATAGTCCATATATTATATTTTCAGAACTGTAATTTATTAGCAGTTTTAAAAAAATTAATGTTTCCTGTAACGCTTTATTGCCAAGCAGTTACCACTGAAATTACAGTGAAATAATACTTAAATCTTGTAACATGAGTCTGAAAGGCTGCTCAACTGAGCTCCTTTTGCTAAAAGTTGATGGGTCTGATAATTGCTCAGAGGAAAGGATTTGGGTGGCTGTATTTAGTTAAGGTTTGATTAGAAAGCCAGGACCTGCTTATTTGATAGTGAAGCCATCTAAATTAGTGGAGATGTTTGGGTTAGTTTGGTTTCTGTACTCAAGGGAAGATTGTTTTTATTTTCTTGGGAAGCGTGTTGTGAAACTAATTTAAGCAGTATGTTGGAGGGGGATGTTTTCTGTAAGAGGTTGGGTTTAAAATGTACCATTTCACTTCTGCATCTAAATGAGATTTCCTTATCTTTTGATGAGGGGTCTATTATCTGCAGTGTGTCCCTTGAGCACTGGTGTCGTGGAGGACTTACAATGCTGGTCTTGAGGGCAATGTGCATATTTAAGGTCTGGGGTTTGGGTTGGAAAGTCTCTCAATCAAACAACTTCTGTCCTAATGAAAAGGCAATTTGTTAGGGCTCTAAAGAAACTATGATGAGGGGACATAGTGATATCCTGTTGTCAGTGTGTGAAGTCTGTCCTCAGGTTTATGCTGAGGATGAAAGAAGGATGTGATGTAGCACATTGGAGGTGTTTTTTCTGGAAGAATGCTTCTTAAGTTATTCAGAACATTAATTAGGGAAACTTGCAGAAGTGCTGTAATCTGTAATGAAGCAAACTGTGTTAACAGGGACCAAACAAGGCCTTGGAGGCTGAGGCTTTACATTTAGAAATGGAGAGGAAGTTGAAATGCTGGAGTCTTAACTACTTTTTATAAGTGTTTCTCTACAGTTCATAAAACTTGAATACACTTAAAACTGTGAATTGCATAATGACTATGTGGTCTTTCAAAGTATTAACATACAGGGCCTTATTGACTACAGAGACATCCTGCACGTCAGGTTGTTGTCAGCTCTAATTCCTCAGACATGGTAACTTAAGTACAGAGGAATAAAGTACAAGAAGCTGAAAGAAATTGATTCTGTTGAGCTAAAAATATTTATAAATAAGTATGTCTGCAGGAATCCCAGTGGCCTGCAAGAGGTATGACAGGTTTGTGATTCATGAATAATTGAATAAAGCAGTCATGCACAACTTCTTTTATTATGTGGTGAAACAAAACAATGCCAGTCACAACTGTATACAGCTCTTCATAACAAATAGTTATCAGTGTCCACAGCAGCATTCACAATGAAATAGTTATCACTATGCTCCATTTCAGAAGACCATAAATGTTTCAGATAAGTCTTATGGTGAGCAAGAGCAATTAGCTTCATTAAATGCATGTGTAACCCTTCTGTGCCCAGAAGCAGATTTGCTCTGTCCTTCTTAACTCTCAGTAGTGAGATTCTAGCAAGGTGAACTAGGTTCTTTACGTGTAGCCTTTGTTATTGTTCTCATATTTCCATGGACATTTTCAGTTTCCTTTCAACTGTGGGAGAATAAGAGCAAGTATTTCAATTAGCTGTTAACACTGATCAAGATAGTTGATTCGTTTTTAATCAGTTAGTGACAAGCCAAGTCTGTGATTTTGTTTCTTTGACCACACAAGGTTAAAAAAATAAATTGAGCAGCAGGGCAGCCAGTCTTGTCCATTTCTGACAGTGTTTAAAAGAAGAATTAAAAGCTGCTTGAACTGTGAATACAGATCTGAAACACAGATCATACTTAGTTTCCACTGCTAGTGTTTGATCCTGCCACATGCTTTATTTACTTTCACAACTTTTGCCTGAGTGCTAAAAGCAAAAGCCAAATCTCATTTTTCCTAGCCATTCTCCTTAGCATGTGCTTCCTCTGATTCCCTGCCTTTGGGATGGTTGGTGTCTCTTACCTGTATGCACTGGCTCAATCCTGCAGCTGAGCAGCCCTGCCCTTGCTCTCCATCTAATCCCTTGTACCTTTTTCCTTTCTTGAGCTCCGTTGTGCAGAGATATTTTGAATACCCTTGTCCACGTGAGATGGCTCATGATTAGACACCATGCACATTCCCTTTTGAAGCTCACTGTATTCGTTTTGGAAAAGACTTGTCAAGTCCCTTCTCTTCCATCCTGCCAGCCATGTACAGCACTGTAGGAAAGCTCTCAGTTGAAGAAGCTGATCAAATCCAGACCTGTACTAGCTCTCTCTAGACCAAATTTGCCTAAACCAGAAACTGGTAGCAGGCACTGTTATATTTAGTAGGACTATGTGTAGAACCAGGATTAAATGGCTTTGTGTTGCTGCTGATGTTTTTAGTTTAACAGTTAATGAGTGTGGTGTATTGGTGATATCTGTGGTGTACAAATACTGTAAGAAGATAATGGTTTCTTCTCTTAAAGGGAAGTGTCTTTACCTGGCTGAGTTTGTCTGTTTGTGTTGCTGGGCACAGCAGTACTACAGAGGGTTGTAGAAATATCCCTTGGCTCTTAGAAGATAAAATGGCCTTTCATCTGTTGCCACAACATCCTCTTCCGTGAGGATTTTGCTTTTGGAATTGTAAATAATTACTAATTAAATTCCAAGAATATTTTAACTTGTCCAGTTACCTGATACATAAGATGCCTTAATTTATCACTTCCTATACTTCAGGAAAAAAAGTAGAAAATGATTCAGCATTTCCTGTATGTCAAACTAAGTCTTTGTATCAAGGTGACATATGTTCAGTACTGCCAGTAATGATTTTGTCTGTTGATGCTATTTTTTTAAAACAAGTCCCACCCTTCACCTTCCCCCCCCAATACTGATTTGTCCATCCCTTTCTAATATTTATGTAATTTATGCAGGAATGGCGATACAGTAAATAGTTTTCCATTTTAATTACTCCTTTAAATATTATGTTCCTGGAAAGTGACATATTGCTTAGCACATGAACTTTGATTCTTTGGTTTTTGTTTGTTTGGGTGTGGGGTTTTTTTTGCTTTGGTTTGGTTTTTTTTGTTGTTTGTTTTTGTTTTTTGTTTGATTTGGTTTTATTTTGGTTTTTGTTTGGGGGGAGTTTTGTTGCTTTTTGGGGAATTTTTTGTTTTGTTTTTTGTTGTTGTTGTTTTGGGGGGCTTCCTATATGGAGGCCCCCACCACTTTTGATAGATCCAGTGTGCTTTGTTTTGTGTGGCATTTCCTCAGAGATGTTCTTTTCAGATGTAGGAGTTCACTGTATTTGCTGAGTATTCATACTAGTAAGTTTTACTAATAAAATATCTGAGATTTGACTGGCTTGCTGAGGAGCCTGAGGTCAATCCTGAAGAATCACACAATCAGTTGGTTTGGAAAAGACCCCTGAGATCAGCAGGTCCAACCTATGACCCACCACCACCATGTCAACTAGACCAGGGCACTAAGCGCCACATCCAGCCTTTCCTTAAAAACCTCCAGGGACGGTGACTCCACCTCCCTCGGCAGTCCATTCCAATGTCTAATCACACTTTCCATGAAGAAATTCCTCCAAATATCCAACCTGAACCTCCTCTGGCACAGTTTAAGACTGTACTTTCATCCTGTCACCGGTTGCCTGGGAGAAGAGACTGACCCCGACTTGGCCACAACCTCCTTTCAGGGGGTTATAGAGAGCAATAAGGTCTCCTCTGAGTCTTCTCTTCCTCTCCAGGCTAAACACCCCCAGGGCCCTCAGCTGCTCCCTAGAGGGCTTGTGCTCCAAACCCTTCACCAGCTTCACTGCCCTTCTCTGGACCTGCTTCAGCACCTCCATGACTTTCTTGAAGTGAGGGGCCCAGAACTGGACACAGGACTTGAGCCGTGGCCTCACCAGTGCTGAGTACAGGAGGAGAATCCCTTCTCTAGTCCTGCTGGCCACACTATTTCTGCTACAGGCACTTGTAGGGTGCACGTAAGAATAAGGTCAGTGAGATTGTAGAGTGTAGGAAAGAAACAACCGAGTCACTTCAAGATGTGATCATAAAATTATAGAAAACAAGAGTGAGAGGACTGCAGAAATAGTTTATTAAGGGGGGATGAACTCTGTAGTATTCCTGACAGATTTGTCCAGTCTTTTTCTGAGATCTTGTTACTAGAGATTTCTTAGATCATTTAGTCCAGCCTCAAACCTGTACATTTAAGAGAATTTTCTTAGTGACCAAACCACCTTTTCTTGCTGCAATTCTGAATCTATGTCTATTTTTATTATACTTGAAGAGAGATGGATATGAATTCATCCCTCTGTGTCTGTCTTTTTTCAAGATCTCTTAACTGTTTCTGAGCACTAATATCCTTTACTGTCTTTTGATCAGTTACATTTTCTAACATCTTGGCTGTTTGTGAGAGTCACTGGGCTCTCTATATTCAGTCTGTTGGTAAACAGTTCTAGTACCAAATGCAGTTGAATTCCTTAAGCCAATATATTTGGGGTGGTTTTAGTCCTGGAAGAACAGGTTTGTACCAGCTGCAACTTTAGATACCTTGAGGTTGTATATGAGCTTAGCATTTTTTCCATTTAGTTGGAGGTTCTGTGGGAAATTATAGTATCTTAAAATCTCTGTATCATTTGATCATCTTATGTTGTTGTTGGATGATTTCTCTCTAGCCAGAAAACAGCCTGCCACGCTCAGAGAGATGTGTGTCCCAAAGGCCTGAAAATGCTGGTTTTTACGCTGCACCAAGAACACACCAATCTTTGTCTCTGTGGAAGGCTGCACAATGAGGTTTTTTCATAATACATATATAGATATTAAATACATAAAAATCTCTGTGTTCCCTGTTGCATTAGAAGCAGTATCTTAATAGGGGTCCTAATTCCTGAAAACCTGAAATGTGTCATATGAAAAGCTTGAAAAAATAGTTGGCAAGTTCTTTTGTTTGAAAAGCCTGTCACAAAAAATGTCCTTGGATTGCAAAACCAAAAAGGAAATGGAAGATAGACAACTTTGTTCATATTTCAAGTAACTGAGAAATGTGAGATGGAGTTCTAAATATGGAAAAAGATACTGATTGAGATGATTCTTGTTTGATAATGTAACCTTGTCAACCAAGTTTGCTTAATGTTTGTACTTGTTTCTACTTGCATGTGTATGTTCAAGTTTAATTAAAAATATCTGACTTGAAAGCTCTATAGCGCCTTTCATCTAAATATGTCAGGAATTGCAAACACCAAGAATTTTGGCATTTGCATGAGAAGTTCTTGAAGGAGCCCTTTACCCAGCCCTTGACAAGAACTCTTGCTCCATATGGTCCATAATTTTTTAAGAAGCGGGAGAATGGCATTGCAGTTTATTCATATCCCACTGTTAGAAGGAGGCACAAATAATGTCCATATAGCTGTGGAACGAGGGAGCTGCAGAAGCCTGGTGTCTGAATGCCAGGTACTATGTCAAAATGGGCAAGACCTTTGAAGCAGCACTAATGTAAGTGCTGTTGAAAAAGGACTGCCTGCCACAAATCAGCAGAAATACTGGAAATACTTCACAAATGGACTTTAATTCCTTAATTGTAAGAAAGTGTTGGAGAAGGTCCAGAGGAGGCCATGAAGTTGATAGGGGGGCTGGGACACCTCCCATATGAAGACAGGCTGAGAGAGTTGGAGCTGTTCAGCCTGGAGAAGAAGACTGGGGAGGCCTTAGAGCACCTTCCAGTGCCTAAAGAGGCTACAGGAGAGCTGGACAGGGACTTTTGACAGGTGGGAATGGCTTCAAACTGAAGAAGGGTGGATTTGTATTATGTATTAGGAAGAAATTATTTTCTATGAGGGTGGTGATGTGCTACAGCAGGTTGTCCAGAGAAGCTTTGGATGCCGCATCCCTGGAAGTGTTCAAGGCCAGGTTGGATGGGGCTTTGAACAACTTGGTATAGTGGAAGGTGTTCCTGCCCATGGCAGTGGGGGTTGGTATACTGGTTATTAAAAAGGTGTAGTGTTTTTGCAGAAAAATTGCTTGTTTGGAAACAAGCAATGAACCTTGTCCCTCCCAGACATCCAGAGAGGACAGGCCCTGCAGAGACAGACTGTTCCATGGCTTGGATGTCAGGAGGTGGGCTGTGCTGGACCATTTGGGGCATATTTAGTTACTGGGAAGGGCACATTTGGACACACTTAGCAACTAAGGTGACAGCCAAACCAGACGCAGATAATCCTTTTTATGGGTTTCTAGTAAAATGCTCAAAAGGGTGGAGAGATGTCTACCTAAATTGAATTTAACTTGGATAAAACCTGGGATAAAGTTGATAACTTGAATTCAACTTGGATAACGTGGATAGCTTGGATCTAAAGTGCAAGAAAGTACCTCCTTTTGTAGACTGCAGAGCAGATTTCTCCTTTTCCTCAGGAGACTTCTAAATTGTATGTTGAAGAAGAGTGCTGCTTCCTCCTGAACACCCTGAAAGCACAGCATTTGATGTTGCTTGTCACTCTTGTTAAGTCTCAAAGGAGATTTTTTCTGCCATCATAAATGTTAAAGTGCAAAATTCATATTGATATGATGGTGGTGTTATGGAGTATCTTGCAGCCCAGTTTCCTGATAAAGACAGCTGTGACACCACTAAAGTGCATTACAAAGAGACAGAGCCAGTTTTCATAGGAAAACGCAGTCTCTTGGGAGGTAAGCTTTCGGATTTGTACAATTTAATATTTTGAGAATCACAAGTGCCTTTGTTAAAAGGTATTTCAGGTGGGACCACTTGGAATAGACCTGTAGTACAGAGTTTTGGCTCTGGGTCGGGAGATTCTCAATAAGTGTTGGGGAGGGAGGTTGTGGGGGTTGTCTTTGTCAAGACTGTAGTAGGAGCTTAGAGCAGCACACAAGGGATTTGACTTGCCATTAGTTTTAAGCTTCAAGGAACATGAACTAGAAAGACCAGATATGACACTAGAAGGGAGGCTGTAGTATTGGTTTCTCATATCCAGTACTGGTTTTCTATGCTATAGCTGGTGTCCAGCTGGGAAGTGTTCCTTCAGGAGCTTTGGGCCATCAGAAGTTTCGAATTGCTGGTGTTTCCCAACAGGAGCTTTTTCTCTTGGTGATTCTCTGTCCAGTTTTTGTTAAAATTCCCTGTATAAAAAATACCTCAGACTGGCAACTGAAAAGCAACCCAGGAAAGTTTGCTCAAAACCATTATTTGTTATATATTTTGTAGACAACACATAAAAGTGAAGGTACTTCTGAAAGTGTTATACATACCCATTCTAGAAACTTGATTTTGTTGTGGGTTTGACACACAATTTTTTTTGTCCTGATTAAACTGGCGGGTGGTTGCACTAAAAAACATAGTCACAATTCAACACCAGTCAACTCCGTTGTGTCACTCCATGTGAAATTTTGTGCAGCATGGATATGACTGGGATTCTATTAGGCCAATCCTTTTCCATGCCTTGGTTCTTCTTTCAGGCAGATGAGGACATACTTCAGTTAAGAATTGTGTTAGTACATGGGATTAAACAGAATTAGCTGCTTTTTCTACAAGATGTTTTCTTCTTGCTGTTCTGACTCTTCATACACCATTAGGCACAGAAGATACTCATCACATCATGGCTCACTGAAGGAGCATAGCAGTGGCTTTTTATCACAGGAAGGGACCTGTTTCTGCATTTTACTTATTTATTGCTTAGTCTGGTTGCTCTTGGTTGAGTTACGTTTGCCCTATGCAAAAATTTTAGACTGGGAAAAATAACCTGTAATTCACTGACCAGCACCGGAAGTATCTTTTTTTCCTGGCGTGGGCTGGGGATGGTTCTTTTATCACTTTTATAGTCTGATGTAACTTACTTCTACGTGTACTTTGAGTTGAAACTAGAGGATTAGTATGTCTTACATCAGTTGTTAATGGTGAGTTGTCTATTGATAATGTATTGTACTCTGATGAGAGAGCAGTTTTCTTAAGTACTGCTATTCGTGAACTAAAAAAAAAAAGGACTTTTAAAGTTCTTAGAAGGCCTGTAAAAAAAAAAGGTCTCCAGGTGTTTCCCATTGGCATTTGACAGATTGAAAACAGATCGTCAACTGTTCAGAAACAGTGCTTGGTCATGTCACTGGTTGTGGGATATTTGGCAAGTGATTAGACTTCCTATTCCCAGGTCCCCAGTCTGTCAACCAGCTGTATCAAAGTAAAGCATTTGGAGCACCAGTCAAAGAGAAATAGCTCATTATTAGGCATTTGCCTTTAATACACATTTCTGACAACAGTAGTGAGAAAATATTTGTATATAGTAGATGAAAGTCAGTCTTGTTCAACATGGTTTTTACTATACCATTTCTTTCTCTTGGTTTCATGAGCATCACAGCAGTCTGTGTAGATGTCTGGCTTTTTTTACTATAGTCAGTTGCAATGTCAGTAAAATACAAGTTTACATATGAAAACCTATGTAGCTGATAAATACTCATTTCTCTTGGCCTTAAAGTGAAGATGAATTTAATAACTTAAAGAATGCTTCCCCCTGCAACTACTGTGATACTGTAGATGTATTAATTTCTAGAAATATTGACTTAAACTGGTAACAGATGAGGGGTTTCTGCTTTCTTACAAGAAATCAATTACAATACATTTTTAGACTGAGATTTCCCTGCAAGATTTAAGTCTTCATCCTGCTACCGAGAATTTGATTTATAATGCATCTAAGAATACATGACAACATTTTGCTTCCCTGTGTTATTTTTACACAAATCAACCAGAGTTTATTCCCTTTAAGTGCCTTATCCAGCATGCACATCCCTTTACCATTGGATGATTTTGAATTAGCTTTACGAAGATTATGTGGATAGACACAGCATTGTGGTAGTTAATAGAAACCTGTGCAGTGAGGTCTGTGGGCTGCAAGATCACTAACAGTGCCAATGACAGTGAAGTATGGCCTTATCGAAAGGAGAATTCATAAGAGGCTGCCCTGGGACACTGCACCACTGTCCTTCTGTGTATCCTGACAATGTTATCTGTCCTCTCAGTACGGAGTATCAAATGTCTGTCACGAGTACAGAAATTAATTTAATGTCACCTGAAGACATGCAATTAATCTTTTAGAGGTTTTCATAATACCTTTACAGAAAGAGTTGCCAGTTTGGCGGATTTGGATTTTGGGGTTTAGCAGAAGATAAGGAAAATTAATTTTTCATCAGGGTTAATACAAGCTAGCAGGGCCACAAAGGCTGAGAAAAATGGTTTGGGAATTTGTCAAGTGTTGTCACTCTAGAATAATGCTGCTTAACGTCTGATAGGTGTAATCAAGAGTTGAGATTTCTATAGAGGGGGATTAATCAATTTGCTCACTACAGAATGCAAGTTGGAGATACCATTCCTTCATGGGGTTTAAGAATGAAAATAAGATTTGATCTGTCAAATTGCAAGCAGCTCTGACAGTATCAATAGGCATTTTTATCAGTACATTTTAAAGCATTTGTTATAAATAAATTTGTCCTGCTAATGTTGGTGGCAAATAAACTTCATCTTCATCATAAAACTGTCATAATCATTATGATAAAGAGCTTCAGCTTGCTAAATTTGAGCAGTCCCTCATGAAATTCTGGCTATAGAATTTGTGATCTCATATTTGACAGAATTCTGTTTATGTTTCTCAAAACACAACACTGACTCTATATAAGTATGTATAGTGAAAGACTGTTGAAAAACAGCTTTGATAGGTATCAGGGAATCAGTTCCAAAATTCATGGCCATTGAATGGCATCATTTCTTCTTTTTGTTAGTCCAGTTTCAGATCAAATTATGCAGACTCTTCCATGGTAGAAGTTTGAAAAACATTCACATATAGATCAAATCTGTCTTCCTGATCTTTTGAGTTTTGTGTATTTACACTTTGTATTTGAAATTAACTTGTTTTGGCACTGCTAGCATCTTGCCCTACCTGAAGTTTGAAAGATACTTTTTATACTTGCACTTGAACAGAAGTCCTGCAACTCCGAAAAAAGTATTTTCATTACACCAAATTTAACTGAATAATGGTAACATTTCATTTAGGAGAGCTATTTCCTGGTTAGACACTGGATGACCTTTGTTGGGTCCCTTCCAACTTGGGATATTCTACAAAGGCAGACCTTTTGCAAAACTCAAAAATTCAGAGCTTGAAGGTCAGAATGATTTATAATATCAAAATTAAGGAGTAGACGATAAGAGAAAAACTTTCTTCCTTTATTAGCTTGCAAACAAAGAATGGAAATTCACTTTTTGCGGAGGACTTTAGAGGAAATTTGAAGTATAACATTAGAGCTTGTATCAGTTAGTCCCAGGTATCTGTGATAGACTAAGGTATTTACCCAGTTTCAGCACTTTGTGTACCAAATTATGAGACAGGCCATGATGGTCATTAGAGATGAATCTGAAAAATTTAGTGCCACACTGTACATTGTAAAATACTATAGGAAAGTAATAAGATAAAAATATATTTTGACATGAGAAGGCTTAAAATTTTAATTACTTCCTTTTGTTGCTGCCTGTTTAAGTGTGGGGAGGGCAGTGATGTGAGCTGGTGAAAAAATAACAGTACAGAATTTGTGTTTAGGAAAAGCAAAAGTTGATTTCAGTTGAGCTAGAACTAAGACATTTTAAGTAAAAGAGATGCTAGCAATTTAGTTTCTGTGATTTAGATGTCATCTGGGGTAGGTGCTGCAATACAGCTTCAGTGGACTTACCTGCTTGCCTGTGGCTTTGCTGTATATTTTGGTGCCAGCTTATTGTGTAGCTCAGGAGTGAACATCAGGAGTCAGCACATGCAGAGTCATCTTTACAATCGTACGTCCTTTCCTCCAAAATGTTTATGTTCTCCTGTGAGCATTTGACCTGTCAGTAGTGTTCTGAGGTTTTGTAGCATTAAGTCCAGATGTTAAAAGCTCTTTTTAGGTGTTTCGCTTGACTTGGGTCTTCTTTGATGTGTCTGAAGAAGCCACTAATTGTCACGTGTAGCAGATTAAAGAATGATGGTGGTGGTGAGTCTGATTTGCCACTACATGGTGCTTGATTTGGCTCAGTGTTTGTTCTTGTACTGTCATGTCTCTAACCAGTGAAAAAGGAAAACACATCTTCTGAGGCTGTGTCATTTTGCTAGCTAGGCACATGTCACCTAGCAGTCACATTTGGTTTTTCTTTAGAAAACCACCAGATTTTGTCTTCAATTGAAGCCAGGCTGCCTGTAACAGGAACAATGTCTCGCTGACTTGCAGGGAGCTCTGTAGTCCTTGAGCACCAAGTTGCTCTCTTGAGAAGCAGTGCTGAAGGTTCATCTCTGCTTCCCTCTTCAAGCCATCTCAAAACCAGTAAATGTTCAGAGCAGTAGTATAAAGAAAAGGGTTGATCCCGTTGCCTTTACTTCCTTCTTGTTCCAGGAACAAGCAGACCTTGTTCCATTCCCTTTCTTTATTGTTTTGTGTAGGTTTTCTTATGTCTGAAATACATTAATTCATTAAAAAGCTCAGAGATCTTTCTACCTTTTCAGACTTCTGCAGGAGCATCATGCCAACACTGAAGCCCAGAGGTGGCATTTGGGACCCCAGCAGGGAACAAACCCCATCAGATTTTTCATCTGTGCAAACCAATGTTGTGTGCTGATGTCTTTGACTTTGTTAGAGTTCTGTGTGTGTTTTATACAATTTTATTGGGTGATAATTGAGCTTAGTAGTTAAATATTGGGTGGTTGTTGGCCATCGTAGACTTTTATGTGAAATGATTGTTTGCTTTTGAAGTTTCAGTAATGAGCATATTCAATGTGTTTCCTACCTTAGGGCTTTACTCTCAGATGCTCTTCCAATGTGCTGGGATCACTTTTTGGTTTGCAAAGAAATGGCTGCAAATATTTATGGTTTTCAGAGCAGGCATTTAGCAGAGATTAGGTTTTTAACTCCCAGTTACTGCGTTTGAATTCCTCCTGTGATTTTTTTTTTTGTTCCTTTAAGTTTCATCTTTCCAGCTGCTGTAGGACTGAATAAAATAAATTATCCGATCAGGGCATTGGGCTTATGGTGGTGTTGATATCAGAACTAATACTAAAATGAGGGGGTTTTAGTGCTTTTTTCCTGGTAAGGTTTTTGTGCATGTGTTGGGGTTTTCCAGAAGGGCTCTTGCTTTTATATTTTCGAATACTAACTGAAGAGAAACTCTGAAGGGAAAGCTTTATAATTTCTCACTAGTTGCTGCTCTCAAAGGTTTGTATACAAAACATTTTGTGAAGACACGGAGCCAGCTGGTTTAGCAGAGGAAAAAAAACCTGTATGTGATTAGAGGTGGAAAAGACAGAAGCAGATTTCTATTGCTTTCTTGCTTTGGACACTGTGGACAAAAGCCAGGACAAGCTTCAGGATTTTCCATATGACAGGTTGGGCTTTTGAAGTGTAGACGGTGCAAGGGGGTATGAAACTCATTTGTCTGGGATTTATGGAGTTGAGTTCTTGAAGTTGTAGCCTGCATGTACTTTGTAAAGCAGAGGCCTTGATTTAGAGGTGTGAATTGTGAACTCTAGTGAACTGGCAAACATGAGACTGTCCTACATACCACCTGTACCAGACTGTTTCTTATCAAATGATAATGAAGGGACTTAGTAACTTGTCTTCAGTGGGTGTTTCTTTTGCTTTTGTTTAATGCTGAGAGGTTTGATTTGTATTCTCAATGAAGATAATCTTGTTATTAGACCATAAACCAGTTCCTTCTGCACGTCTGTATTTGTCTTCTTATTACTTAGTATGAAACCCTCTGGTTTGTGATGTGTTGCAGGTGCAAAAGCAGTTTTGGCTTGTGAATGTTTAAGAGAAGAGAAAAAAGAAAACCTCTGTAAATAAAGATGCTTTCATAATATTTTACTTTTTTTTCTCCTAGATAAGCCTTCTATTTGAGAGCTTTTGCAGGGGGGGTTGGTTAGGGACTTAGGCAAAGCCTTCCCCTGCAGATAAAATGTTCATTAGTATTTGAATTTTAAAGTTGAAGTCCAGACAAGATAGAGGTACTGCTATTGAAACCATACAATATGTTACATTTCATAGATGCAAAAGTATCTGGTCTTTTGTCAGACTTTGGTGTCTCTTGCTCCATGAGATGTTTTTCAGGGATTGATCTGATCTGGACAGCCAGACACAAACTCAATTACCTGGTTTTAGAAGAAACCAACTGTTTGGGGAGAGGCAGTAAAAGGGAATAACTTTTCTGTCAGTGCTTTTGGCTTACACTTTTACTGTTCTTGATTGCATTGAGAGATGTAATGGAAAGAGCTACGTTGGATGAGAGCCACCAAGATGGTGTTTCATTGTGTTTGTGATTATAAATACATATAATAAGAGCTTTATAAAACAAATTAAAACCCAAATCCTTGAGGAACTGTTCTAAGTATGGACAGTGTTTGAAGAAGGAGACTGCATACAAAGCTGCTGGTGTAGAAGCTGGCAGAATAAGTATGCACTTCAAAATAAATACCAATTTTTAACTGAAGAGAGGTTGGAGTTTTAAAGATGAGCAGAGTATTTGCTTGATTCTTCCTGTAATATTTATGTCTCTGTATTGAAAAAAAAAAGTAATAACACACACCAAAGTGCAGATGTAACTAGGGAAGGAAGAATCATTTGGAAAGAGAAGTGAAAACATCTTGCTGCTTTGTATATGAAAAGACATTATCGAACGTTGTAATTATAATAAAGTCTGAACAAAGTACTGTTCTTCAGGTACCACGGATTTATTTTAGGCTGAAGTGCAATTTCCAGGCTGAGCCCTTGCGTGTGCCAGCCACGGGCAGTGGTTTGCTAAAGCCCTGCACAGATCTCCCAGTGAGCTGGATGTGGCAAGAGGCTGCTCAGGGTGAGGGTGTGCAGTGCCTGGCCACTGAGCTGCTGTTGTGTTGTTGATTTCAGCAGGGGGGAGAGGATGCTGGCTTTTTTCACCCAGAGGGCCAGACCCAGCGGCCTCAACAACCCCCGGAGCCGAAACAGCAGCCAGTGCGGAAGGTCACATTGACAAAGGGAATGCAGCAGCACCAACAGCAGCAGCAGGCACAGATCCATTCACCAGCTCCTCAAGGAGTCAAAAACATCCAGGGAATCCATCAACCTAAAAAGGTGATTTTTAGATGCATATTGCTGCTACGAGTTTCACTGTCTAGCTGTGTTGCTC
This sequence comes from Calyptomena viridis, assembly GCA_013390005.1. Classification (NCBI taxonomy): domain Eukaryota; kingdom Metazoa; phylum Chordata; class Aves; order Passeriformes; family Eurylaimidae; genus Calyptomena; species Calyptomena viridis. Next base: position 40,446 of record WEIV01028709.1, read on the forward strand.
TCTAAATAACTAGCATTCTGTTTGTCAATTGCTGGCACAGGGCTGCATGACCCAGGAGATGCATAATTGCATATAAACCTTTTAATCTGGAGACTCTTGTTTGTGCTCAGCACAGACTGGTGATGCCAGTAGGTGGCTTCATCTGCTGATGTTCTGGCCAGCACAGCACTCCCTGGGGAAATGTGTGTGTCCCAAGATAGCTACTCTAGGAGATGGTATCCAGTGTGCTTTCTGGCTCTAAAACCAAGAAGTTTTTTGAAGTTGTGTTTAAGCTTTTATTCCGGCTTTTTCCAGCATATATAGGGAGCACACAGTGACTTTTTCAGGATGCTCTTTGTTGGATCCCCAAAGTTGGTATCACTCAAAACAGTTGGTGATCTCGTAACTTGATTTTTTTGCAGTGAACATGGACAAGGAGGAGGCAGGGAAGGGTTAGGATGGCAGTAACGTGTCTTCTCTGCATTTGCAAGCTGACACACTCTTTGAAAATAGGTGGTATAACAAGTTAGTGCTTGGTTTTGAACTATTGACCTTAATCTTCCTGTTTCATGTAAGGATAAAGTTACCTTGCTGATTCAGAAGGGTATGAAAAGTTGTTACTGATCATGGGCTTTCCAAGTAGGAATCAAGAAACTGTGTTGAATGTTGACTCAATGTTAAGTGTTAACTCTGTGTAATGTTTGTTACTCTGTTTCATTGTTACTTTTCCTCTCGTCAACTGTTCAATATATAATTTGCAAGAATTAAATCCATACATTTCCTGCTCTAGAGTATGCTGTGATGCCAGATCCTACAGGATTTGGGGGAGAGCAACTTAGAAAAACGTTCTTTTATTTAGCCATATGCAAGTACTCCATTCTGAGAACAGACCAAGAGTTAGTTACAGTAGAGACTGGAGGTGCTTGAAGCAGTTTGCTGTTCTTGTGAGTGTATTAAATTTACCCGTGGGTTGAGAAGAGAAAAAGGAGAGGGATCACTTGTTCTTTTTGTCCAGACTCAAATTATGGGAGCTCAACATATGCTGCTAATGTGATCAGTGTTGAAAACTAGATTAGTTTTGCCCGAGATCTTCCACTGATTAGTTGGTCGATCTGTGCTGGAGCTGAGGCTTTAAGCCTAAATGCTATGTATATAATTCAGTATACAACTTGCTGTCCTTCTAAAAGAGGTTTTGTATAAACCATGGATGAATATGTTAATAAGTGGCCTTTCAGCAAACAGCAACAAGCTGTTTAAAATCAACGCATACTTTAATCAAGTCTTTAAGTAAATCGCCAACTTTTATATCATCTGTCAAATGCAGTAAGCAGAATCACTGGATAAGTAAATCAAAAAACTGTTACTTTTGTTGTTGGCAGGTCATTATGCACGGCAGAGGCAGAGGAGTATCAGGCCAGATGGGCCGAGGACGCCTGATGCCAAATAAACAGAACCTGCGAGTGGTGGAGTGCAAACCTCAGCCCTGTATTGTGTCAGTTGAAGGGCTTTCTTCATCAACTACTGATGTCCAACTGAAAAACCTGCTGATGTCAGTGGGACCCATTCAGGTAGGTCAGCCTCGGTTTATCATTTTTGTGCCAAAAGGCTTTCATTCCGGAAAGCTCAATTAATTCCCTGACACTAAATACAGAGCGTGTTTATTGGTAATTTATGTTTGAAGGCACCCCCACCCACACACACTACACCTGGTATCAAAGACGAGCATGTGATGATACTGCGGCACGGGAGGATTTTGCTAACCATCACATTCCTGCTGCAAAATTCTCCTTCGTTTTGGAGATCCTGTGCTATCTGTTCTTAAACAATACAAGCCTCTCAAGTTTTGTGAGGTTTTTAAAGCCAGATGATCTTATAAAATGTATATGTACCACATGTCTTTTTGGTTGCTCTCCTTGTTTTTATTGTTGACTTGCACCTACTCTCTTTTTTGACATGTACCTTTTCCTGTCGTTGCATTCCTGGGGTGTAAGCACTTAATGACCACTACCCAGTGGATATTTTATACTGTGTATCACTATCTGCTTTTTCAGATGCAAATAGAATCTTCCTTGGAGGATTTTATTGATCCTGAGTTTTTTAGAAGGGTCTCTTTAGTAGAGGCCTGTGAGCAAGGTTATGACACACACACTGGTGTATCTGCTGTGCAGCTTCTGTTCATAAACTGCCTCCTGGAACTGATGTGTCAGTTAAATGACTTTAGGAAAGCAGGAGGTTTTCAAAGCAGTGAAGGTCTTAGGAGGCCCTGTCTGACTTACTGTTACTACATTTGAAAGTACCAGTCACTGAATAATGAAACATACAGATGAGAATTTTTTTTCCTTGCTTTTTTTTTTTTCCCCCCAATTTTGAGTGCTCCTTTTGACAGGATCAGCATTTTCAGACAAATGCAATGCATGAATTGGAACTTTCTGTGAGACTTCTCCATTTGTGGGATCATTTCTCTGTTGCAAAACAGACTGCTCTCCTAAAGATGAACACACTGCCTTAATTCTCCCCAATTCAGTAAAAGGAACAATGCTGAATTATTTACATTGTCAATTCAGAGAGGTTTAACTTGTTTGGGAAAGCAAAACTAGTCTCACAAAATACTTTGTGCCTTCATGTTCTGTAGTACTCTAGGAAATTATTCATACAGTTCCAAAGCACATTTATTCAGTGTTTACTTGCTAAATCTTGCATGAGAATGTTGGAAGAAGATTAATAGAAACCCTGCAAGGAAATACTCACAATTGAGAGAAGTTATTGAGAATGTGCTAAAACATTTATTCAGTACTTGCTGTTTCATAACAGATTCTAAACTCTGGTCTCTCAATGCAATGTCACAGACTAATTTAGAAAGATGTACTTAGAGGAAAAAAAAAATTGTAACTAATTTTCTGGTGGGATTTGATACAACCCTGTGCCCTAGAGAACTTGCATTCTTGCACCAGCATCAACTGTACTTTTGGAAATTATGCTTTCTAAATCATCATCTATTTTTACCTTATCAGAGACCTAGAAGTAGTACTTGAAGGAAATGCTTGAATTTAGCTAATGATGCAGAATGATTCTGTGCTAATTCTGCACTCGAATTTTGAGTCTGACTTCTAGAAGGCTAGAAATTTTGTTACTTGTTTGAGACTGATGTTTCACAAGTGTGGATGGTGAGATATGCAGGGGAGAAGCAATCCTTTTGTAGGAAGAATATGAGACTGGTTCCATCATATGCATTATTCAGCTTTTTGGTTTTGTTCTTTAATGATACCATGAAAAGTGGCACCACAGAAGTATTAAAGCACCAGATGAGGAAGAGGCAGCAGCAATTTTAAGTGACTTGGAGGACAAGGACAGAAAACAGAATGTTTGAAAACCTGTGTTGTTGCTGTTTACAGCAATCATTTTATACGTATGGTGCTAGATTTTCAAAGAGGTCAATATCCTGAAATGCTGGCATGGATTTTCTTATGGCTGTGAATTAATGTTTTAACTGGTGTTTGTGCTCAGTGCTGAACAAAATTCCCTGAAAGTGGTAGTGGTTGGGAGGCTCTGATAGCAAAAGACATCCTACTTGGTTATTTCTTCATTTTTCCTTTAAAATGTGTTTCGTGTAAGTGACTTTGCAATGAGGAGTGCAGAAGTGAGCTGCTGCAGAGAGCCCAGTAGTGAATGGAAGGGCTCCTTGCCATGCAGGATTTGGGAGTTTCCTGAGTGAGGACAGTGTGTGTGAGAGGCAAGGGCAGATCATGACCACAACCAGAGCAAAGACATCGTGGGTAGTGCAGAGCTCTGATCTTCTAAGATGAAGTGTTGCAGCTTGATGAACTGAAATAGGAGGGAGTTGGGGAGATGACTGTTGTGAGGAAACAACATGGTGAGAAATTCTACCTGCTTTTCTAGAAATGAGACAAAGTGGCCAGGTTTTTAGCGGGTGTTCTGATGGAGCTGACAAAATAGTAAGAGGAGGGAAAGGTGAGTCAGTTGTATCTGACTCAGTCTTTAAGGTGTAGAATATCCTGTCTTTAGCTTTTGAATATATTCAGCAAAATTTTCCTTAATCAACCAAACTCTTGAGAGGATCTTTCATTTTATTTGTCTTTGGAAATGTGTGTGTCAAACTCAGGCTTTTATTTGCAGTTATAAAGGAAATTTAAATCTGAATCACAACTTAAGGAGTTATCTTCATGCCTGGATAATGTCTTGAAATGACACATGTCGATTATCCAACACCCAAATCCCTGGTTAAAGGTAAAGGTTCACAAACTGTAGGACATAGGCATCTAATGTTAAACAAGCATCTTGTTTCAAAGTGACGTGCAAACACAGCTCAGAAATCCAAATATCCCATGTATCAATTCCTGCTGCAGTAAAGATGTAAGTGTGGGAATGTCTGCACTGGGGCATAGCTCCCAGAGGAGGGGAAGAAATACTTCCCACAGATCTCTCTGCTCTTTGACAAGAAGAATAGATTGTGAACATTTGTCCCACCTGGTAGAGGATCTCTGCTCAATCTTTGCCTTCTGTGCTGGAGCATCTGCAGAGCAATTGATCCCACACAGCTCCTGTGTCCAAATATCCTGATTTTGTTATTGTGCTTATTCTGCATGTATTTTGAGTCTTTTTTGGCATAACAGAAAGTTTTAACTTATTTGTTGAAAAAGTCTGTATAATTTATCAGTGAAATGAATGGAGAGGAAGAGATTACTTTGCTTTTTGGGGATACAGAAGGGTAGGATTATTATTTTTAGCTTTTTCATGTCAGTATCATTCTAGATACACAAACTTTGGGAAGGGAAGTTAAAAACTTCCCTCAGTTTATGATACTCAGTGCTCCAAGCTTTGCCATCAGCTCATGTTGAGACTGTGGTTCTGTGAGTCGGGGTTGGAGAATAGCTGGGCAGGCGTAAGAGAAGATGGAGGAGACTTAGAATTGAAGTTGGAAATTCAGCATTTTTCCCTTCAATACTCTAGAAATGGAGAAAATTATCTTTTCCCACATATAACCTTTGAAATACCCTCTATTGCCTGATCACTGAAGACTTGTCAATTCTCATCCCTGCTTCACTAAATCTGCTCTGATTTTAACATAGGAGAAAAAATACTATTAAGATTCTCAAGACACTGAATAAAAGAAAATCTTTGGGGCTTCAGGAATGTCCCCTTCATCATAACTCCATTCTATAAATCAAACATGATGAAATTAATAGAGAAATATCTTCCTTTCAGCATACAGTTTGCTGTATGCTTATCCTCTTTCTGGAGAGGATAAGCATTCTGAAACAAATAATGGACCTGCAGTAAAATCTGAGTGCTGAATCTAAAATAATTACATGTTATAAATAAAATTATGTATTCCAAAGTGGTGGAAAGTACAGAAGATTTCTGAGCACATCACCAAAATAGAATCTCTTGAGGACTGTACTGGAGCAGTGACATTCAGTACACATCCATCCATAACCACTTGAGAAAGCCGATTACTAATAAGTTGCAAAGGCCTTGAAAAACTGCTTGAATATTTTTTTTGTGCTCTTGAATCTGGGTTTATACTTATACTGTCTAAAGAAGCTTGTGTTTAACTAGTTATTGCCACGTTCAGATGAACTGGTTTTTTTGGGATGGTGACATGTAAAGTGGACCATTTTCTAGACCTATAGATAATTTGAGTACTGAGGGATCATTCTGTGGTAGTGTTTCATCATCATCTTCAATCGTGTTTTCTTACATCAAATAGATGCAAACAAAACGTCAGTCCAAAATCTCAGTATTGCTTGGTAAAGATTTAAGATCATAAACACTATTACTAAAAAAAAAAAAAAAGGAAAAAAATTAATATACTGTTACATATCAGAGGTGGCGAAATGTTGGAATTGTTGGTGTGCTTTTAATAGTTTTACAAACACGGGTTTCACTGATAACGTAGTCATTTCTGGTCTCAGAAAGGAAAAACAATTGCAGTGTTGATGTGCTTCACTTTGCTTTTTTAGGGTGACAGTGCTACCTAGTGCTCAGCTGAGGTAAAGGCAGCTCTCTGCCGTGGCACTGCATCCCAAATTGCTGAATTTGTTTTTAGTTTAAAGAGGTGTCGGTGGAAATGGCAGGCACATGTGGATACACAAACCCAGAATAGGAGTGGTGTTGCAGATCAACAGGGAGGGTCTCCATGAGACAGAGCACACCAGATGTGCAGGCTGCTGTGGTGACCACTATGGTCTTTCTACCTGTAAAAACATGTGGGAGAAGAGATGGGCAGTCCTGCTCCATCCTGGGGGCTGAGGAAGATGAGTAGCTCCATCATGAGCCTGTCCAGTTCAGCCTTGCTGTAGAGCAATATGGGAGCTACAGATGCCTTTCCTCTCATCTCCTCTTCCTACAGAGATGGAGAGCTGGGCACTTGTAAGGGCAGATAGTAGGAAGTCAGAAGAAGGTTGCAGAGAGGCAGGAAGGAGGGACAGAAGGTGGAAGAGATCAGTTGCAACAGCTGAGGGTGAAATATATACATTCTGTGCCTGCTGGTAGTGGCTGGGAACTGTCGCTGCCAGGAACGATGCTTCAGGTGCCAGGAGACTGTGAAGAAAATAAAAATGTGTCTGTGTTTATTGATGAAAGCAGAGAATAAATAAAATCCCAGCTTTGTGTTTAGAAAGTACCTGCTGTGCTTCCGTTCAGCTTGTTGCAGAGCAGCTTGGATCACACACTGGAGATTATGTTGGTTAGGGAAGTTTACACTTTGTTTTACAAGAAACCTCTTTTTTAAAAGCCTCATAAGGACTGCTGTCCTAATGCCAAACTTGCCCATGAACTGACTGTGGGATCTGTTGGGCAGTCCATTTACTTCAGTGAAATTAAGTAAAGGAGGAAACTTTTGTTTCCCATGTGTCTTCTGTAATTGAAATGAGTGCTTGCTCCAATCTCGGTCCTACTTGCTTGGTTTCCATCTCCCAGTGCTGTGTTATCTCCCTTGTAACTTATTCCTCTCTGTGTAACCTCTGAGAGTTTTGGAGGCAAAGATGTTTGCTTTTTGCAAGCAGTCTCTTGCTTTGTACTCATGGATGTCCTGTTGTTTGTCTCAAGGCTCTTTGTTTGCAGTGAAGCTTTACTAGAGATTAATTTGCTGCTATAATCATACTGGCTATTTCTATACTGTACAAGTGCAGATTTAATTACAGAGTGTGTACAGGAGAAATTTGAGGGCAGTGTAGCTCTGCAGGCCTAAAGAAATCTCTGCAGAGGGAATGATCTTTTTATGATATTCATGCTTTAGTCACTGATAATAGTTCAGTTGCAGAAAAAGACAGAGCTGTCGATGGTTTTTTAAGTTGTTGAATTAAATAGCATGTTTTAAAACAGTTTTCAGGCAAACTCTTAAAGGTGTAAGTGATTATGAAATACTGGTTTTGTTGCTTTTTCCATTCAACCCAAGATCTGCATCTTCCCATGGCAGTTCCTAAGGAAGCAGAAAAAGGAGACAGTCAAGATCACTATGAGCTCTTTGCTGCTTAAATCCCTTATGTATAAAATACTCTTTTTCACCACAAACTAGTTTTTTATTTTTGATGCTGGGAATATTTCAGAATGTAATCTGTTCTCCAGAGTCAGATGGGAACATGCCCAGAGTGCCTCTGACCTCAGGGTGATATCAGGATGTGCTGCACAGCAGATCTGTACACCCAAATCTGTAAAGTAACGAGTCGTTTGAAATCCCTTGGAAGTTATTGTATGTATTGTCAATCCTTTACACTTGAGTGGATCCAGGAAGGGGTTTTCATCCTCTGGTGAACGTCTTACTAGGTCAACTTAAAGAGAAGATGTGAATGAAGTTGTTTTCTCAGAGCTGTGACGTTTGGGAAGACTGTGATATTTCAGTTTAGGAATTCATGATAGAAGGAGATTCTAGTGGAGCACAATGTGGCAATAGGGAAATCTCCTGTGGAGGAATAGTGAGTGTCCTCCCATTAAATAAGAAGTCAAGTGATGTTAGGTAGAACCAGCCAGTCTCCAGAGGCAGTGCTGCTTGGCTTGTTGTTCTCCCACAACTGGCCTTTAAAAATCTGTAGGTCACAGAATAATACTAAACTCAGATCAAATTCTTAGTGAGGTGTCATGCTTTGGTAAAAATAGACTCATTTTTTATCGTTACAATGACAATCATAAGACCAAGGGTTACCAGTAGTATTGTTTGTTCTTTGAAAATGAGAGAGCGGCTGTCATTAGTCCTGCCTGATGCTCCTGGCTGCTTTGTTATATGGCCTCAGGTCCAAGACCAACACACTGAATTACTTTTTGAGAAATGTGTATTGGATTTGCGTGGCTAGGTTTTGGTAGTTGGGGGGCTACAGATGTGGCTTCTGTGAGAAGCTGCCAGCAGCTTCTCCCATGTCCAGCAGAGCCAATGCCAGCTGGCTCCAGGATGGACCCACTGCTGGCCAATCAGCAACAGTGGGATAATGTGTTTTAAAGAGGTGAGACAGTTATTGAATGTTATCACTGAAAAAAACCACCTGCCAAATTATTCAAAAAAGGTGAAAAAAATTACGTGTGTTAAACTAGCAAGGTAGCATGATTAAGATTTGCAAAATTAATTTTGGATGTATTTTCCTAGCATGTGTGTTTGAAATCAACAAAAGAAGCTGGAGCAGTAAGTCTTTGAGATAATGCCTTGAATATTTTGAGCTAATAAAATACCACAGGGTATACAAACAATGTCTTCTGACTACAGCTGTTAACATCATCTAAATGCAGGATCAGCTCTGAACTTCAAACCACCCCGAATTCAAGGAGACTGAGGAGGATGAGAATTTGTATTAAAACAATTTAAATTAATATTTTTGGGGCAGTTTCCAACTGGAGAAGTATTGTTTATATAGCATTGGGTTATCCTTTGTTTTGCAGTCCTTAATTCTGGGTCCTGGGTATAGGCATGTGTAACTGCAGCAGTTGGGGAGATGCTGGTGCTAGAAGTTACTGCCTTACCCTGGGCTGAGTTCAGGTGATGTTTAGGCAGTTCAGTGAAGGATCTGATGGCTTGTTTTTTTGTTTCCATAGTTATCTGTATTGACTAGTGAAAGTGAATCTGACAAAGATGCTTTTCAGTAGACTTATTCAAGAATTAATGCCTTGTTGCCAAAGCAGTTGAGTATTAAAATGCATTTAGTGTTTTCATTGTGGGGTTTTTTTGGTGTTTTTTTTTTTTTTGCTTTGGAAAATAAGGCAGTAATACAATGTAAGAGCAGAGTACCCAAACTAGTCTGTCAATAAACTTAATTAATAATAAGAATGTACAAATAAGTTATCTATAATAATATTTGGATATTTTGGCTAATTTTGTTAATAAGTCTGCACTGTACCAGAATGTCTTCCTTTAGTCAATTTTTATATGCTAATTACTGAGAAGCTTCTTAATAATTTATCCTTAAGATTGTATAAACAGCACAATCAAATTTTGCTTTTGTGCATATCAAGAATATTAATGTAATAATAGCTCAGTTCTTGTGGGAAAAGTCACCAAACACAGCTTCTCTTCTTCAGTGGATCACAACAGGGGTCTGGAGCATAAAGGATTGGGAGAATTGCTGTGGCAGTTGAGTGAGATCTGAGTTGTGGTGAGGATCAGTTGGCAGCAGGAGGGCTGGAGGTGGTTCTGGAGAGGTTCTTTTGCAGCTCCTCTTGTCCAGCTGTTCACTGAAATACTCATCTTTTCAGTGATTCATACAGGTCTTTCTCATAATAAGTGTCGACTTCTTTGAAAGGAATAGATTTATTTATTTTTAATTGCAATTTGGAGATAATTTTTTTTTGTCAACTGTTACAAGTCTGTTGTTTCCAAATCTTAAAGGTTTTTTAATTTTTATTAAAGGTGATTGATTTTTAGTCTTCAAAACTTAGACCTCAGTGGTAGGACTTCCTTAGTTCTTTTCTAGCCAGAAAAGTGGTGTCAAGAAAATGTGTGTTAGATACAGTTCTATAAATCATAAAAAAGTGAGATCAGTAAGGGAGGAGAACACAAACTTCAGCACCTCCATCACCCATTCCTGCAGATAACCTCTAGAAGAACTGAGCTTTATCCCAGATCTTTCACTGGTGTTTCCTGCAGTGTGGCTGCATTCTTATCGGCAAAATGTCCTTAACTGTGTCAAGAGGTTTCTGATTTAAAAAAAAAAAAGTTATCTGCCAAGTGTGGGTTTTTTTAAGCTAAATCCCATTTCTGCTAGCTCAGAACTAAGAAGTTACAGTGACTTAGCTAAACCTTTTCACCATAACACCATTCCAAAAACTATACAATGTGAATTAACCTCCTGATGCTTATCGGATTTGCTGAATTCTTTAACTGTTACTCAGCTTTCACTTTGAAATCACGGGAGTGGTAGAAATACTAAACATCTGTGATTTTCCTAGAGAGAGGGAAGTTCCTTGTCAATTACAAGGAGGTGCAAGGTAGCTATGCCAAAATTAATTACTTCAAAATCACAGATAAGTAAGTTACAGAAAGTGGCTGAATTGTCAGGCTTAGATACAAAGAAATATATGACTTGCCAGGTGCATAGCTCTTGTTAAATAAGCGTCTTACCAAGAGAATCTTACATGTTCAAAAAAGATAGAAGCAGGCAATTTTAATAGCAAATTTCTTCTAGGCATTTGATGTCTTGCTTAAAATGCTGCATTAGATTGAATGAACAGAGAACACATAAATTGGATTAAAAGTTCTTCCACTGAGAGATCTTAAAAGTATGTCACACTTAAAATGTGCTAGTGGGTGGGGTTGTGTGATGTTTCCCAAGGAACAGTGTCTAAAGTTCTCTGGCACCTTTTCAACAGATGATACAAAATTTTTTCAGGTAAAGTTTAAAATCCTGATGACTGACCTTTGAGATGGTGGAATCATCCAAATGGGAGAGTTCCTGCTGAGTTCCAGGCGAGATGCAGGAGTGGAGAATTATGTTCATAATTATCAGTCAGGATGTTATAATCTGGAAGAGTTTAAGGTGCCTATATCCATGCGTTTATGTGTGTGTCTATATATAAATATGTATAATGCTCGGTATAGAACTGTATTGGCTTTATGTAGAGACTGACACACACAAAAGTAGAATGTTAGTGGTTCTTTATTCTGCATCCAAAGTCGTAAGAACAATTGGAAGCTGTATCTGAACAATTCTGTGTTTAATGTGCTGTAGCATAGGCCATTAAACATCCAAAACTTTTCATGAGATACAGGAATCACTGTGGTATGGACCTTTGAAATTATGATTAAGATCTGTTTTGACCTTTGAAATCTCTATGGCCTATGTTCACAGGCAGTGTGATTTCAGGATCATAGTATTTCCATCCTGAATACTCTGTAATGCTGGCTACTTGTTGGATGTTCTCATTGTTGGGTGTGTGCCTACTTAATGTGCAAGGCTTCATCTTCTTGAATTTCTCCGGTGTCTTTTTGAAAATTATTCTCTTGTAACTACAGTGCTGACTCAAGGCATCAACTTTAGTCTTTAGAGTGATAACTTCTTGTTGCCAAGGCCATAGGACTGCTCTCTGGGATCATCTTGTCCTGGACTTCTGCTGCAGCAGGGAGCAAGGACATGAGTTCTCAGGAGCCCTGGCTGAGGTGTGCTGTTGTTCTGGAGACTTCAGTACTGCAATAGGGGGTTTTGTCATAGAGCATTGTTGAGCTCTGACTAGCTGGATGTTTCTTACTGGGTGGGAGTTTGGTTGTGGAATTTGGTTCATCTGTATGTATTGAATTGAAGAGCTGTCACCTTTGCATGATGAGTGATAGTCTGGGTTTCCAGGTGGTACAGTTCCTTAATGCACCAGCTCAAACACCTTCAGCTGGGATCCTGGCTGCAGTCTCAGACATCTTCCATTATGTGGACACCAATAAGAGGAGAGAAATATGTTTCTGAAAAAAAGAAATATAGCAAAATTTCAGTTGGTTTGGTGCAAAACAAGGGGTTATTTTAAAGTGGATCTTTTTGGCTTTTTTGTCTCTGCAGAGTTTACAGATGCTTCCTCAGCAACGGAAAGCCATAGCAAAATTTAAGGAGCCAGCACATGCTTTAGCATTTCAACAGAAATTCCACAGGTAAATAATTAAGCGCTGCTGCTACCTCAGTTCCTTACCTCCCTTCAAAAGATAAAATCAGTCTCTGCTCAATGTTTCTTTAATCCAGTCAAGCATCTATTTATTAGTGACCTTCATAGAACCTCGTTGTCCATTCTCCACCCTCAGAATCAGTTCGAGTACCATGTTTAACTTTCTTTAAACTTTCAACAGGCATATGATAGATCTGTCCCACATAAACGTGGCACTGATTGTTGAGTGATGTCTGCTGAGAGGAACCCTGGCACTAACCGAAGCATTCTATGGAGCTACATGAGACACAGTGGCAAAACCATCAGGTTGTGAAACCTTTCAGCTTAGTCTTTAACTGCTCTGCTGAACTACATAAAGCACCGAGATGTCCTCCAGAAGACAAGAATTTGAGAGGATCTGCAGAGGTGGAATTTCTGTTTGGTTTCTTCACATTCTGTTGTAACCACATGGAATTACAGATTTTTTTTCAAAATGCTTTCAATGCATGTAGACATTGTTCTTCAAGATCCTACTGTGTGGCCACAGTGACTTGAGAGAGAACGTTTACAGCGAAAGATTAAAAAACTTTCTTCATAGCAAAGAATATTTGATAATGGTTGCTCTTATCTTCAGTGTGAGGTATTTGAATGAAAGCTCATTTTTCTAAACAAAACACATTAGTTACATTGTGTATCTAAGAGCACAGCAGGTATTCTTGCCTAGATTTGAACGTGGTCTGCTTCACTGAATAGCAGTTTGCTGAGAAGCTTTGGAGGTGACACTGGAAAATTGTAGTTTCGATCTTTGTAAATAAGTCTGTCTTTGCATTTTTCTATTCCAACATAGACTTCCATCTTCACTTCCCAAATCCACTTATTCCACAAAACCCTGTGTAGTAATAACACTGCTGTATTTTCCCTTGGTTTTTAAAAACAGGGATCTTCGCCCTTCAGCAGCATCGTGGGGTAGTGAACTCCAAGTTCTCACTTAGATTGTTTTAAATAACAAGGAAAAAGAAATATCGGGTGGGTCACTTAAAAAATGTTACACAGGAAGAGTGGTGCATTCCTGATAGTTCTTCTGGGCTAGCGTGTCGTGGTTGCCCTATGCTTTATTTTGCTTAATTTTTTTTCTTTGAGATTTTGTGGTTAATGCTGAACCATAAGAAACCCATAACTGAAAGGACTTGTTTTGATATGCTGTTCCTGATACATATAGGACTATAAGGACATTGTGAATCTCCTGGTGGACATGTCAGATCCCAAAAATTCCATGCAAACATTAAGGAGCTTATTTAAAGTGGAATTCGTAATATTTCCTTTTGGTTAGAACCATCTAGATGGTGTTGCCAAAGGAACAATTTTTTCATTTACTTCTGAATAAACGTATTAAAATGTCTTCTTTATATCGGATTCCAGTTTTTATGAACATTTTACTTAGTTTTTAGATCATGAGCTTTTGCTTCATGCTTTATTTCAAGAATACTCTTAAGCACTCCACTTACTGTTTGAAGGGGAGGACTCTTCAGAAACCTTGTAGGTTTGTTACCTGAGAGACTGCAGAAGAACACTATTGGTATGTAATGAAAGAGCTGCAAATGGAGTCCAAAATAGGTGTGCCAAGTGGGGAAGGATGGGCTAAGCAAATTTATAGTACCGTAGATTGTTGGGTTTTTTTTTCAGAAGATTTAATGGTAACCAAATCACAAATACCTAATTGGCTTTCTTACAGTTTTGGTCCAGATTTTCAATTAAGTAGAAGTTACCAAAAATAATGATTGAATAAGTACTGTCAAAAATCTTCTAGGCAAACCTGTTCTCTGTTCGTTGAAATAGTAGAGCATAACATGGTACTTTGGAAATACTGTGCTGGGAAAAAAGGTTGAAAGAATACTCTTAAGTCCATTTACAACTTGGTAATGAGACATAGTAACATGATAACAATTTTTTCATGGAAGTGAGGTTTACACCCACCTCCATAGTTCCTCATTTATGCTTAATGTTTAATAACAGCCAACACAATTACTATACATAAAGTGCTGTTAGTGCTTCAGGGTAGACCCAAGCGCAGGACAGAGCGTGAGCTGCAGGCAGGAAGTGCCCAGTGGCACCTGACTCCAAAGACCTGCAAGGTGATCAGCCCCAGGCTGTTTAACTCCTCACACCATCAGCTCTAGGACCCCTGTGCTGCCTCCTCAGGTTATGTAGTTTTTCTTCTTAAGAAATAAATGCTTATCTTTAAAACAAGTCAGTAAACAGTTACTCATCTCACTGTTAGGGAGCAGCTTCTCTGCAATGAGAAGGATGGGAAGACATCTCGGAGTGGAGTGCAAGTAGTGCATGTCTGGAAATCTGGGTTAGATGCAAATGCCAGACAGGCCAGCAGCTGAGTTCAGCAGTAGGAACATCTGCAGTTGATCAGCTGTCCTGTCAGAAGCAAACATTATTGGGGTTAGAGGGTTTCTTGGAGCCTAAGAATATGGGTTTGATTCAAAAGTCAAAGGAGTTTGTAGAAACGCTCCTGCTTTGGGTTTTGAATCCATCCCAAAGAGGCTGAGGTTCAGCCAACTTAAGTTTTAAACATTTTTCTTTAGCGGGGTTTTTAATTTTTGTTTTATGAGACAAATGTGTGGCTTTGGAATAAAGACGTGAAATGGCCTGAGATCTGTTTAAATGTAGGAGTGACGTGAGCAATGCCTGTTTAATGACTAGATGCATCCTTTTAACAGCAGTTGTAGATTATTTCTTGTGTGTAGACAGGGCACAGGTGGATTGCTGGGGAATAATTTAACTGCTTACTGCAGTACCTGGATCTCTTATGATATGTAAACATACTATATGTATGTATGTCTATGTTTGTTTTATTATACACATACATACATACACCCTCTGTTGTCACCATCTGTCTCTAGTATCTTAAACTCAGTAGCAAAAGTAGCAATTAGGTGAGTCATTTGTTAAAATGTTTGTTTTCTCTTAGTTCTCAAATCGTTACTTTAAAGTGAATCTCTTGGCATTGATCAGTTTGGATGATACAGCTCTTTTATATCCATTTGTTGTCTCCTCCCCAAAAAACCCAAAGGAAGTAGAAGCTAGACAGACGTGTTCTTGCCATGTTCTCTTTAAACACATAGTTAAATCTGAGCATCTTCAGTTAACTTTCTTGGAAGATCTGTTGCAACCATTATCTTGTTCTTTCTTTATCATGAATTCACAGTACGATGCAAAGTGGAAAAAAAACAAAAGACATTTAATGTAGTATGTAAATATTGACGTTTTAAAATTAAAATGTTACTCAAAGTGCTTACAGTCAACCACATCCTATTTGTTAGTTTTTTGTGTTGTCTTATCTAAGTTTAATGGATACAGTTCCATAAATGTTGATGTGTTTTTGTGTAAATCTTCAAATTTTTATAAAGATGCTAGTAAGTCAATACATATATCCTGACCTGTGTATTATTTGTTCACAGTTTTTATTAGCTTAATTTTATAATTATTTTAATAGGCAGTTCTAGTAGGTGGTTATATGAAACCAGTGGGGGGGAGGTGTTTCAAATTATTTTGTTTCCATCTTGTAGCACTGGAAAATTCACTTTATAACTAATCATATTTTGCCTTGACTAAAAGACTGGATTACGCATATGATCTGTGATATTTTAGTAGAATGTTCTATTTTTGTTTTATTAAAAAAACACTAAAACAACTCTGTCCTTGAACTTCTGAGGGGAAATACAGTGTGCTGTATTTCAGACCAAGGCACGGGGTTTGTAGGTTTGTTCCATTGTGCTGTACAGGTACAAATTAGGTTTGTCATGTAATACTGTTCTCAGAAGTTTGGGATATTTTGGTTTTGCACATAATTCTGGTTGGCCATGAAGCACTTTCATCTCAGTATTAGCAACTGCTGTGACACGTGTGATCTGAGGATGTGCAGTGTTGGAAATGCTCGGGGTCGATGGTGCTGGGCAGGAGGAGGAGGACAGGTCTTGTAGCACCTTTGTAGCCAGAGGAGCTGCCATGCAAATGTTCACATCCAAGTATTTGTAGAGAATAAATTGTGACAGGGATACTGCTCTCAGCCCACATGTATCTCCAGTATGACTTTGGGAAAGAAGAGTAAATACTAGCACCCCATATGTAAGGTATCTTCAGATAGTTTATTCCCTAGTTTAAATCTGAAGATTCACTTCAGATTTCCAAATTTCTGTAAAAAAAAGTCCTTCTAGCCACTAAAATGCCAAGCAGACTGAGCATTTTAATTCTTTTGTGTCAGATTTCTACTCCAAGGATATAGATGAGAGTTAAAGGTTATTTCAGAATAACCTTGGGTATCTTCTTCATTTTTGCCTAACATTAGCTACTTGGGAAAATAAAAAAACCTCTTACTTGGTGCTAAATTTTTTATCTCTTTTTAAACATAGTATCTTTTACCTGTTCATCTTGAAATTATGCAATTTCCCTGGAAGTTGCTGTAGACACTTGTTGTTACACACAGTAACTGCGTGTCTGTATGTGTGTGTGGGAGTGTTGCCCTTGTAGCTGGGGTGCGAAAGTGGGTGGGAGGCTGAGGGGTTGGTTTGTTTGAGGTATTTGGGGTTTTTTTTTTCTTTTTTGGCTTGTTTTTTGTCTGCTTGAGAGACACCTTGGATTTGTTCTCTGGCATAGTATTGTGTTGTTCTTGTCCTTTGCATAGTACTGTGTCTGTGATGCGAGTCGTGACACTCAAAGGTAGAAATCTGGCTTCACCTGTTCACTATAAAAAAGGCATTTTTGTTCAGAGAGAGACAAACCTTTTTTTTAAATGCATTTTTTTGTTTTTTGGGGTTTTTTTAGCAGCATGCTCAATGAGAAATTAAATGTAAAGGAAACAAATCCTGAACAGATTGCAGAAAGTTAACTATATTATAAAGGTCATTTAGGGTAACATAGAGCTTTTGTTTCAATGTTACCTTAAATCATCCTTATGCTTTAATTAATTCATAAACATAATACTTGAAAGTATTTTATCTTCAATTAGTATCAAATCCTAAGGATTTTCTGTAAGGTTTTTTTGTAACCTGATTTTTAATCATGGCGATGACTTGTTATCCACATGAGCACAGGGTCTCGTGTACAAAACCAGATTCATATTGGATCCTTGCGTATACCAACTTCTGGTATAATATGGTTGGGAAGGATCATTTGTGCTTTATAATGTTGCTTTTGGCAGGGTTGGGTTTTATAATTAAAAACCAAACCACCTCCGTTTTCTACTTCTCTGCTTATTTTGATGGAAAGTGTGGTCCTTATTGCACTAAAGAAAACCTCAAGGGGAAAGTCAATCTCATGGGGGCTTTTAGGTGCCTGTGTTGCTCTCTCCTTAGTTGGATGCACTGATTTTCCTCACTGGAAAAGGGCTTTATATAAACATTTTTTAAACAGGTTACACTGCTTTTATTTAATGTAGCAGCACTTGGGTTAAGCAATTTTTACATCTAAATTTTAAACAGTATTACAAATTACAAATATTTTTGTAAAAGAACCTGTGTACAGTTAAATGTAGCTGTATTGCAATGTGTGTGGTCTCTTGGAAGATCAGTTTCAAACGCTGCTGTATCAGTGTTATGTTTGTTCAGGATGTTCTTTGTGTGCATCTGATGGTTTTTAATATGCATTGTGTTTTTTTCCTAGTGTACATCGGTCTGGGTTTGGAACATTAGAGTTTTATTTCTTGTTCTATAATAACAAAACCATTTGTTTGCAGGTTTTCTTTTTCAGATGATGAAACAACTTTCAACAGTTTAACTTCTAATTAACAGATGTTTTCACTTACAGATAGAGCAAAGACAAGATGCTAACACTCATTTATTCACAGCTGATCTTCTATACCATCACATACAATTTTATTGATTAAAGAGCCCTTTGAATAAGTTAACTTGCTTTTTTTCCTGTGGTAGTCTCTACCCTGTGTTTCACCTCATTTCTATCTCATCTGCCCCCATTTTTCTCTTCCCTCAAGGATATTTGTATCCTTGTTCTATTCCTGCTCTTTTCACTCTGTTCATCTCTGGGTTTTTTCCTGTCTGAGTGCATCTCCTTCAGTGTGTTGCTCTGTTTTGTGTTCTTTCAGCTCTTTTGAGGGTACCTGAAGCCTAGATCTCCCACCCTGAAAGCCCATCCTACTGTACTTTTCTTTGCAGACGTTGGTGCATGAAGCTGAGGTTGTTTTTGAACAGGTATCACACCTTAGGAGATGCTGCTCATCCCAAAGCACTGGAGAAGCATCACTTAACAGTTTTCCTTTGCAGTTTTACCTGTGCTGGAGAATTGAAACATTTTTTTATATGCTTTTAGCATTTGTGACAAGCCAGGGTAAACAGGATTAACAGCTTTTATCCTTTTCACTTTTTCAGGAGTTCTGTTCTTGAATTCAGTGATAGTAATAGCACTTATTGCCACGTAGAAATATGAACACTGTCGACACGATTCTGCCTCCTATTACTATTACTGAATGTGATCCTTCCTAACCTGTAAAGTCTTAAACAGTGTATATATATTTGGGTGCTTTGAGGATCATTTCAAGTGTACTGCTCTGCTCTGGATTGCAGAGTTTGTTTATTAGCAGTTCAGGATATAAATTCAGCAGCCGACTGTATCATACTGACTCCACTGGGAGTGCATCTGCCTCATGTTTTCTACGGCATCGTCTGCACAAGGTGTTGACTGCTAATTTCTTGAGTGTAATACTGAACTATACCAAATCCTCCACATGCATAAGAGATCTGTCATAGCTATTTAAATGAATGTAAAAATGGAAACAAAGCTGATCTCATGTACAAGCTCTTTTTTACATGTAATTCCATGTTTAAAATGCGAACATGTGAATATATTTATTGTACCTAAAATATGTCAATAAAACTTGATCTTTATAATTTCCTGTGTTGTTGCTTGTTGTACAACTTGAGCTTCAAACTTCTCAGAAAAGGCTTCATATAACAGATTGTTTGACATTTTTATTATGGTAGCATCTTTGGCCCCCTACTTTTACATCAGCATTGTAGCCTAGGATTCTTCCATCAGCTGTGCAAAGCATGGGAACAAAAGTGGCTGGGGAGAGGTGATGATAAAAGGGACTTGGGCTTGTGTGACTAGTTCAAAGGATCTGGAGGCTAAGAAGGATCTCGTAACATATGTATAGGAGGAAATCCTATACATCCTAAATCCTATGTATAGGACTGAATGAGGAGATAATTTCTTTTTTGGCCATTCTGATATGTCTAATAAAAGATGTGTACTATCAAATACTACATTATGACAAAGAGGGTCTTGGCAAGCTCAGTTTGGTCACCATCAATTATTTCCTGAACACAATAATATCAACATGAATGGAGGCTAATTCCAGTAGTCTGTTGTGTGTCAAGAAAAGAGGTCAGCATTAGGTGTCTTGCACTTTGTAGGGCTTTTTAATATTTTGTTAAAATTATTCACAAAGTTAAATGTAAAAAAAATCCCACTGTCATCCTGGTATCACTGGAAGTGGCACCTGTGATCCAGCATACACATTTCCAGGGAAGCATTACTGGCTTATCACATCATTACTGGGGGTAGATTTCAAGAGAACATCATTACCTGGGGGCAGACTAATGACATCCCAAGTCATTTGTTCTGCTTGTACCCTGATAGTACCTGTAGTGACCAGCAGTGCAGTGACCTCAGAAGGCTCATCGTGGTAAAAAAAAATTCCTCTGCAGTGAGTGAAATAATGAGTCACATAAGTAATCATCTTTGTTTACAAAGTTCCAACTTAGAACAAAATCAGAAGTTGAAAACTGAATTAACAACAGGAGCCCACTGTAAATACCCATCTGACTGCAGCATTGCCTCTTCCACATCTCCTCCTCCAGATGAGGCTTCAAGGCAAAGTAAGCCTCACCAAAACCCCTCAAACCCCAAACTTGATGAGTAATTTCTCCTTGCTTCTTTGTACCTTCTTTTCCTACCTCTGTCAATCTGTAGCCTTGGGGTAGGAATTTGTTTTAGTGAAGTTGATGCATCACTGTGCACCGACTCATCAGTCCACACTTGCCACTCACTAAACTGGGTGGCTTGACCATTGCACAGCAAAGGGTGAAAAACAAGCTCCTTTTTTGAGAGTGCAGGTAAGGATTGGACATACAGGTCTGTGGTCTTTAGAAGTTAAAACATCCTGCCGATGAACTTGCAGTTTTCAAAGATTACAGGATCCATGCAGGGGTGTGCTTTGAGAACTGGAAGGCTGACAATTGCCAAGAGTTGGAGGAAATCAGTGGGACTAAAAACTAGTTATCAAAGGGATGGAAAGGGAGTGACCAAGGGAAGTACAAATAAACCTTTAAGATCAAATATTGAGATGCCTAGTGGAGTGCTTCAAAAATTGGTCTTGATTGACCTTAATTAATTTGTAATGATTTGGGCAGGAAGAGTTGGAGCGTGCTCACCAAGCGTGTTGGGAGATGGATGAGGAGGAGGATCAGAGGATCTTAGAGGAATTGGATGAACTAAAGAATTAGAATAATAGAGGCGAGATTGAATTTAATCTTGCAAAGTGCAAGAGCATACACTCTGATATTAATAAATAAGGATTTTTGCTGTAAGAGTCACTGGGAAAATAGGAAGAGCAGTGAATTCATTGCAGATATCTGATCTATAGTTGTTGGTGATCTATGAGAAAAAAGACAACTGCCTTTTTAGGCTGGATGCATCTGGCACTTCCAAAATTGAGTTATTACCATGTATACATGTAGTATGAAGATTTAGTGCTGGACTTCAGAATTACAGCTCACCTGCATACTGCCCTAGGTAGAAACACCCTGTGAATATTTATTTTGGGAAGCTTTTCTAATGTTCAGCTATCAAAGATTTTCTCTGCTTTTGCTCTACACATTCAGCCTTTCAAAGACGAGGGCTTAAGCTACAGAAAACATCCCTAGTTAGGTTCAATGAGAATTGACTGGTCACACGGTGCCACTGCTCCTTGGTTTCAGATGTCAATTCTGGTAACTGCCGAATATACATTAAATATTTTCACCCATCCGTGGTGTCCTGAAGAGATCCCAAGGGAAGGTATGCCTTCAACTGGTGAAAAATTAAAGATGCTGACCAGGAAAAGCATTCTGTGGAGATACTGTCAGCATTGGGGATACTTTGGAGAGGTCTTCGGAATTAAACATTTCCATTCTGAATCTAGTCCTGTATTATTCATGTAATATTGTTACCTAATTAACAATCTTTTCCTTAAATTACTGATGAGAGGATTTTACTTCCGTAAGGATTTTAGGACAGCACAAGGTTGGACTGAATATCCCTGCAGCCTTTTCCAATCCCATTTTCTTGGGTCTCAAACAAATTAGGCTCTGTCTTCTGAAACTGTGGTATTCCTGTCATCACACAGTCTTTACTTGCAGCAAAGCCAGTAGGAACAGAGGAAAGAGGGTTTTGTTGGCTTTTTTCTTTGTTTATGCAGTGAGTCAGGCACTTTTCACATCCTTAGTTAATGTGGATCCTACTATGCAGGACTTGAAAACTGGGGAAATAGTTAGAAGCTTCAAAGAAAAAAAGTGGAAGGCAGCTTTTCCATTTGTTTTGATAAGGTTCAAAAGGTATTCAGGGGGTTGGGATGCCTGGCTGCTCTTACAGCCCTCATTGCAGAGGAGATCAGGGCCTTCAAGCCAATTTTTCCAAGGTCCATCACAGGAAGCTTGGGCAGTTTCTCAAGTATTCAGTGTCTATCTAGTGCTGCACAGAGGGAAATGGCTCATGAGCATAGGCTGCTCTGGGTAGTATTTAAGTTGGTAGTGGTAGTTGGTGATGTGTATTTTGCATGCAGGCAAAATCTAGCTCACCACCATGGTCTAATTGTTAAAAAATTATAGTATCTTCCTGAAATCTAGCACTTCAAGAAAACTTGATAGCAAATCAAATTACAAGTAACACCCTGAACCCTCATGATCTGAATCCTTTCTACTTTGTGCTTACACAAGTCTTTAGTGAAATAGAAGTACTGCTGTGAATTTGCTCCGAGATGGATCTAAAATTTCTCTGCAGGTATTCAGTGGCCCTGACACCAGTCTATTCTTTGTCACTTTCTATAATTCGCTTTTTTAAAGTTAATACTTTTATCATTCTTTACCTTATTATTGAAACTGAGGCTTGTGTGAACAGCAGCTGGATGCAAACACTGAGTCACAGGGAAATAACTGGTACATTTTGAGAACCCCAGCATTGTAAATATGTCTTTTTCTATTTCTAGCCTGAATTTTTGGGTAGCAAAACCAGTCCTGGAAGCCAATTAACTGAATGAGGAGATAATTTCTTTGTATATTCTCCATCTTAAGTACTGCCACAAACAAAGTGATACCCACACTTCCTACTGCTATAAACCTTTCAGGCTGTTCAGAGGTGCTGGCTTATTGGGAAGGGCTTGTGTTTGTTCACTAAGGTCAGGAAAATTCATCAAAACAGGGAAGATGTGTTTGTTCCCAGGTCTTCCCTGTGCTACTGTTTATCAGCCATATCCAGAGGGAGGATGCACGTTGCCTTTAATGGGGGTGAGGAGCAGGAGGAATGTAATCATCCCTCATCAGCAAGACCCTCAATCACTGCACTTCAAACAGCTGGGGGTACATAACCTCATCTTCATTTGAAAATTTTAGTACCTTTTCTCTTAACCGCCTTCATTTTATGCTTTCCCCCCCCCTCATAAATTTTTATGTTTTTTTTTTTTTTAAGGAGAATTTATGGGCGAAATGACAGAGACCGTGTGAAATGTGGAAGAGCTAAAAGGCTATCACGGTGGTAAATGAGGCTAAATGGTTCTCTACCACCAGCTGTTTAGAGCTCAGTGATTGAGTCTAACTGACAAGAAATAATTACCCCTCTCAGAGAGGTGAAATGGGTCCTTACACTGTGAATGCTGCTGATGAAGGGGTTGTCCCGGGAGAAGGCAGGATCCTTTCCTGGCAGTTTCTATGTCTACATCTCGGTTGCTTAAACCCGTTGCCAGCATCTTGCACTGTTTTCTTGCATAGGGTGATGTTCTTCAGTGACTCAGCACA
Organism: Calyptomena viridis; assembly: GCA_013390005.1. NCBI lineage: Eukaryota > Metazoa > Chordata > Aves > Passeriformes > Eurylaimidae > Calyptomena > Calyptomena viridis. The sequence continues at coordinate 63,560 of WEIV01028709.1, forward strand.
TCCCTCCTGCCCTTCTGGTCCCAAGGAGGTTGAAAACCTTGAGACAACATCTTGCAGGGATGAGCCCAGAGCCAAGATATTCCCTGTATTGTTGATTAAAACTAGCAAGTATCTCTTAGTCTGTTTTATGTCAAAACAAGGGCAGTCACGTTTCTTATTGCAAAGATGTGCATTAAGATCTAAAAGCACCTGGTTTTTTCTTTTCTAATCAATTGCAAGGAACAAATACGATGACTGCATTCGTTCACAGGCTGCAGAGGGTGAATAGCTTGATTTAGACTGGGGAAGGATAGGACTTAGAGTGCTCCAGTCTGAAACCTGCATCCTGAATCATTCTGGAGCCAAATCCTGTTGTTTTTGTTTTTTTTTTAAAAGTCAATATTTTGAGTATGTAAGAAACATGAAGTGGAAGACAAAAATAAACATGACCACAGAAACACGACAGTAATGGCTTGAATGCCACTACATTACTCAGGCTTTATTACTTACATTACCACATTGATGAGAACACTTTGGATACATTGAAAATGATGTATCTAATGACTAAAGTAATTATTGTTTTGCAAGAGCCCCTCCAGGGTTGTCTGTGTGCTGTCCAAGTGAAACCAGGTACCATTTCAGGTCAGCTCAGGAGGGTGGGAGGAGGTTCTGGCTGCAACTCAACAACACTGTCCCCACCACTGCCATCACTCGTGTAGTTTCTCTAGAAGATGATGACTGTGGTCACCAGATGGCTGCCGTGGTGCAAACGGCTTGGTGAAGCCTCAGCAGCGGAGGAACAGCTCAGTGAGGCTCTGCATCAGTCTCTGTTTCATTGCTCCTCTTTTAAGCGGCTGATTCTGATGTGACTCTGCATTTTGAGACAAAAGTTTTACCTGTGAAATGTCCAAGGTCCTGTAGGTCGTAACAGGCCAGTTACAGCACATGTTCTAACACAGTGTCACCAGTTTGGCCCCCCCTGCTATGAGGTGCTGCCTTCTTGGCTTCTTGCCCCTCAGTTTGGTCTCAGAAGCACATGGGGGGCACTGGTGACCAGGCAATGTGCAAGAGATGGCTGAGCCTCAGATGCAGCATCCTCTGAGCATTCTTGGATCTGGGAGCTGCTGCATCCTTGCTTTTCCCCCTCCTCTCATGGTGGTTAAATGAAGCAGTTGATTACTGAACCCAGAAATACTTGCTTTATCAAAAATAGTATAAATACCCCAAAAAGCCAAAAAATACCCTAAAAGAGCCCCAAAATGCCACAGACAAAAACAGCCAGAAAAACAAAAACCAGCCAGGACTGGCAGGGAGGATTCTCCTTGCAGGACACAACTCCTTGCTGTGGGATGGCAATGAGCTGGCCACACTCATGTTCCATGCCAGGAGCTGGGCAGCTGCAACCTGTGACCAAGCACAACATCCAGGGAAGCTGGTTACTTGACTCCTGGTGCTGCAGGTGGCAGTGGGCTGTGCATGAGGAGTGGCAAGTTTGAGATGCTCATCCGAAGTAACATGGGAAGAAAACATTCAAATGGCCAAAAAGGTAAGGGAGCAAAAAGCAAAGTTTTGGGGCATGAGAGCCCAGGTACCCCATTCATGCCACACCATGATGGCAGAGGAGCTCAGCTGCTCCCTGCACCTGGACATCCAGACTCAGCCTCATCCCCCTGTGCTGTCCTCACTGCCCCTGAGGGTGTTGGGCCCCCCTGTCACCGTCATTGCTGTGGCTGAGAAGGCCATGACATGATGTGTATGTCCTCAATCTTTTTACTGGGTTTTAACCTCGGGTGAGAAGGATCCCCAGGCTCTGGTGCCATCCTTGCTGGTGGAGGTTTCAGTGGAAACCTGGTCCATCTCACAGCCTTCCTGCAGGCAGTAAGCCACAGAATCATAGAATGGTTTAGGCTGGAAAAGACCCCTAAGATCACTGAGTCCAGCTGCTAACCCAGCACTGCCAAGCCCACCACTAAACCACATCCCCAAGTGCCATGTTTACGTATCTTTTAAATATCTCCAGGGATGATTCCACCACTTCCTTGGGCAGCCTGTTCCAATGCTTGACAATCCTTTCTGTGAAAAAATTTTTCCCTAAAATCTAGTCTAAACCTCCCCTCGTGCAACTTGAGGCCATTTCCCCTTGTCCCGTCACTTGTTCCTCGGGAGAAGATAAAGTCTCCTCCAAGCCTCCTTTTCTCTAGATGTAGGAGATGAGGTAGAAAACAATGGCTATCTCAGTTTTGTTGCTCAGTTACAGTGTTTCAGGGATGCCAGAGCCTGACTGATGTGCAGCAGAGCTGAAGATCAGTGCAGGGAGAGGTGGGAGGAATGAAAGTTGAATACTACCAGTAAAACTTATTTATCTGCTGGCAAATGGCAGAAAAAACCATAACACACCACAGGCTCAGTCCTCTGAGGCTGTTTCTTTTCTGTATTTGGCAGAACTTAAAATTCCAAGGCCCTTGTGCTGTGTGAGATATTTTTAGGACCAGTGTAGGCAGTTGGTGCTGACCAAAGTCCTATCAGCCTAACTTGGAAAAGGGGATTTGGATGCTAGTGGGAAAGAGGTGTAATGGCTGCAATGTGGTCTCCATACTGCTGGCTGCTTTCTAAATGAACTTCAGTATACACATAATTAAAGAAAGAGTTCAATGCTATTTAGCCATGTTTTAGGGGTATTAATTTAAAGACTAAGGTAACATGGAGATCAAATGAATTAACTCACAACCAAATCACATTAGTGGTCATTTTCTTTACGTGGAGCAAAGCTGAAAAAGGGAAGGTTTTAATTCAATAATAACTGTGAATATCTTGAAGAAGAGCAGGTTCTTGAACAGAAGGAAACTCACTATGAGAAACAGTGAATTGGGAACCAGAGCAGACAACAGAAAGCTGGGTGGCAGTGTGGGCTCGAGGACTGGGGAGCAGAGTGAGCATACCTGGTGGGCTCTGGGGCTGAGGAGGGTGGAGCAGGCATCCTCTGTGGGCGATGGGGGGTGTGGCCCAGCCACCCACATTCCTGTCAAGAGAACGACCTCAGATACTCCCCTGCTTTCTCTGTTCCCTTTTGGCTGCCTCTAAATGGCCACTTGTTGTGTAGTCACTTTGGAGACTTCCAGTCACTCCTAGGCAGGGGCTGAGTGCCCCCCTGCCAGACACATCATTCCCATAGAAGGATGAAGAGCAGTGGAATAATAAGCACAGAGCCTTCACTCACCCTGGAAGCACCCTGCCTGCTGGTCAAAGCACTAGCTCAGCAAATCTAACAGAAAATTAAGTGCCAGCATGACAGACAGATTAATTTCCAATTATTTTGGGTTTACAGTCTGAGCTTTTTCCATCAACTGCTTCAGAACATTGCCCAGGCTCAGCAGGCAGGACACAGGGCAGGCATGGATGCTGCTAAGCACAGAGCCCTGCTGGGGGTAAATGTTGAGGGTAGGTTTTATTCACTTGGAGGTTGGGCAAGTGGTGGGGTGATGCTCCTGGACANTTTCACTTGGAGGTTGGGCAAGGCAAAGGTCCCTTCACCATACTAGGGAGAAACTGGGTCTGCTCTAAGCTGTGCACTCTATTTCTCCTTGCAGGAACAACCCAAAGTTGGACCTTACATCCTGTGCTGCCCTGTGCCCCTTTCTGTGGTGGGGTGATGCTCCTGGACAGGAGCAGAGCTGGCCTGTGCCCACTCCACAGAGGTCATAACTTCCTACCCACATCATGTCAGTCCTTTGACTGCAGCTCCAGAAATTACATCAGCCATAAGAGAGAACTCCAAAGCACCTTACCTGGGTATCTCATCCAGGCATCCCATCCAGGCCTGTGGTTCTGCACACCTGTCCTGCAGCTGAGTCTGGAGCTCTTTCCTGACAAACCCCTCATCTCTGGGTTTGACATGCCTGCTTTACCAGAGCTTTAATCAGAATGGGCATCTTCAGAGTGACCTATGCATCTACCCATCTCCTAACTGCTGCTCTGACACCCAAAGGTTAGGCTTGTCCATCCTGGAAATCTCTTCTGATGGGTAAATGCGAATTAAACACTGCTTTAAATAACAAGTAATCAGCTATAGAAATACATGTGGAACCTGTGAAATTCTGGAGAGATGTGATGTATTGCTGAGTGCTTATTTTTCCATAGCTGATGTGACTGACCAGTGTTAATGTACATGAAGGATGAGCAACTTTTCAGCAGAGGACCCGTCCCTAAGCCTCCACTTTTCAGAATACATAAACCCCTCTGTTTCTTCCTGCATCTCTGTCATCATTAGACTCACTCAAATCCTAAGCAAAAAATTCAACTTCAAACATTTTTCCTCCAATGCATATGTGCTGTCTCCCAACTCTGGTGGAAATACCTCACCTGATACCTCTTAGCATCATATTAGCTTTTTGCATGGGCATGGCACATTCCTGATGGTTACATGGATGTGGCTAATGCCTGTGGAACTCATTTCTCCTCTCTTACCTCCCCTTTCTAATAGGAATAACTGTTTTTACTCACAAGGAACATTTCTGATTTCAATTTTTCTTGTAATTCCTATTATTTGGTCAAGATCATCTCATGCTTCCTGACCAGTATCTTGGTCCCATTTATTGACCATGGCAGCTTTCCTCTTGTCACCCACCACAGCATACTCCTAAATTTCTGCCAGGGGCATTAGAATAAATGAGTGAGACAATCAATGCTTGAGGAAATCCATTTGACCCCTCCTTCCATTTTCACAATGAGCCCCTCACAGCTCCTCATTGCCAAGCCTTCATCTTGCACATCAGCTTTGCTTGTTTCCATCTTCTCAGGCTTAGGTAGCATATACTAATGTAATATCTTTGCAAATTCTTCTTAGATCAATTGTTCTGTCTAAAAATAAAATAAAATCGCTGACTTTATCAAAGAACCATTCTACATTAACTGACCCAATCAATCCAGTACTATATATTACATTTTCTGTTTGGCTCTTTATCTTTGATCCTGCTTCCATCTGAAACCTGTTCTGTTTTCTTGTGCAGTGCCAGGGTCAAAATATTTACCTTGTGCTTGCTCAAGCCCTCTCCTCCCTACCACAAATTAGAGTTTCTACCTTCACAGTTGCCCAGTCATGTGCCAAAATGAGCGACTCGATGGATCTGTTTAACATCATCCTTGCTGGACACATCATCTCGAATGCTGGCTCCTGTCTCCTCTAAGATGGAGAGCAGGAAGGCTTCTTGTTTAAGGGCATAAAGGGACAACTTGAATTTCTATGGTGGACCCAGTTATTTTCCATGCCCACCCACGAGCCATTCTTCTCTTCCTCCCAGGTTCATTAGCAGCATCCTCCTGCACACCACAGCTTTTCAAGCTGCACTTCAGTTATCTTTGACTCCCTCCTCTCTGCAGGGTGAATGAAGTTATCCTTGCACGACTTAATCTTTGCCTGGATGTTTCAATAATATTTTGGTTTTTCCTATGCAAAGTCGAGCTACAAAACCTGGATTATAGCAATTTTCCTTGTAAACCTTCATGCAGATTGGTTTCTTTGCTGCTCAGAGGCTTGGCAGCTTGTCTCCAGGACTGCAGTGTGCCTGCAGTGGTTGGTTCTGCTTTGTGCAAGGGTGCCTGAAGAGGACTAGAAATGCATTTTCAACACTTTATGGGTATCACAAAATTGGCTAAACCACAGACACAGCCCAGGAAGATACAGGGAGAAGGGCCATTAGTCTCAATCCCTTCAAAGGGCTTCACAATGCTTTCAGACAACATTGTCATTTCAGTTAGCATTAGGTTGGAAAACACTTCTTTTTTTGCTTTTGGAGGCAATATGTGCTTGGCAGCTTGCACAGCCCCACCAGGGCCAGGGAACCTTTGCTGTTACAAAATTTTGACTCTCTCCCTTCTGTCCGAGGGAAGTCTGGAGGTTGGCTCCATTTGGAAACCCCTGCAGGAGATACTGGGGAGGTGGGAGCAGAAGGGGACCCGCCCCAGCCCCAGTGTTTTCCCCCTCCTCTCTCTCACTTCTCCCTTCAGTGTTCTAAATCCACTCTTGGGTGCCAGGACAGGAAAAACAAATCTCCACAGGTAGTTGTGAGAAGTCTGCAGGAGTGTTTTGCACAGTACTTATTTCCCCAGTTTGAACAGTCTCTGTTTCTGCACTCCACCACTGCTGCCAGTCCCAGTGAATTCAATGAGACAATTTCTAAAGAACAGATCATCAAACCTTCTTTCCTTAAGAAAACTTTCCTTCAGACAGCAGTGAACTTTTAAAATATTTAAAATACTCAACACCATCATGTTTTGCCTTCTTGAATCGGGTGCCCAAGGAGGACAAGGGTGACCCACCCTCCTATGGACAGGCTGAGCTGGGTGGGCTGCTATCCAGCTGCCTGGTTTACACGTTTCTGTAGCTTCCAGCATCAAAGAATTTAAATGTTCCACTGTGCTACTTTTGAATCATCTCTTGATGCCAATTTCAACTGCACGAAATTTACCATGACATAAAGACAAGATTGTTTTAAACAATATTGGTTTATTTTAATTTCCGTTTTTTATTATTTTTTAACATTTCAGGTTCACCTTTTTAACATTTTTGCTGCAATCAGTGAAGGCTGGAAGCTAGCTTGAAAAAAACCAGCACAATCTGAAATTTGCTTGCAAGCACATGCTCACAGAATCAAATTTAAAAATGCCTCTAAGTATGAGGATATTCAAAACAAATAAAAAAAAGGTTTAGCAAAAATACTCTAGGAGGTTCAACTATTATGTACTGTTGTTATCTGAGAAGTTCTGTCATCAAGACAATATTTCTGCAGCTTTAGACAGATGAGATTTCTAAAGGGGATTTCTAATTTGTATTTGTTTTTAATTTGGGGTTTGGATCACAGCAGCAGCAACAATTTGTTTTGTTTTGTATTTATGGCTGCACATGTTTAAAATGGTAAATCTGCACTGACCTATTAGACCACAAAAGTGAAACTAGCTTCTGTATTCTCATTCCTTAGCTGGAAAAGTAAACCCACAGCATGCATGTATAAAATAAATTATATTTTTAAAGCTTTCAGTGTTGGGAACCAAAGGCTGTGCAAGTATTTCGGATTATCACAGTCCTGGCTTTAAAAATAAGGAAATGGTTCTTTACCAGAAAGTGATTCTTTCAAGACGAAATGCATTTTTCTAGCTGCTGCCTTTCATTAAAGTGATATCATTTAATCCAAAATGAAAACAAAATTTATAAGGCGCTTAATAAAATGTGCATGTTTCTTTGTGAAATAAATTAACTGAAATACAAGAAGATGCTGGTTTAGTTTGACACTGATAAAGATACCTTGGGCTAAAAGATAATTCAGAATTAGCACCAGCTCACCCAGTGTTGAGCCCCCTGCTCTTTCTTACCCACCTGCTTTTATTGGCTTTGCTTCTCACAACAAATGAAAAATGTTTTCCTCCAGTCTCTAAGCCTTAAAAGCAAACATAGACTGAGTCATATTTGACTTAACACAGAAGTGTGGATGGGACCTCTGGCTTGGCTCCCCAGTCACAGCTCTGAAGAAGGGCAGAGCAGAGCCTGGGATGGGTCTCTCTGGTAGCTGGATTCATTATTTGATGACAAATCTGTGTTCTCTGGCTAATTTCTGGGCTCTGGACAAACACATGCATCATTTCACTCATGCAAGTTGCTTCATGCCCCAGGATGGAGGAGGCTGAACTCACAAGATGCTCCTGAGTGGCAGCAGGTAAAAAATAATAGCCCAGCACTCAGGTCCAACCTGAGAACAGTAGTTATTAGGAAAACAGCCCAGTTTTACACCATGGATCCCCCCTGAGAGGCAGGAGGGTTCCCAGAATCCCTGACAGGGCCCATGGGGTGGGCAGAGGGTCAGGCTGAGACAGTGTGTTGGACAACACCCGTTGCAAAACTTCTCATCCTCTTTATCCATGTGAAGTCCTTCTGAAATGTACCTTAGGAATATCCCAAATAACACTTGCTGGTGGGAGTGGAAGATGCTGACAAATCCAGGAAAAAAAAGAAAATGAGCTTTGTTACAAGTGGGTGATGAAAGTGGCACTGACCACAACAAGGGAGCACATTTCATTACAGTGTCCATGGCACAGCCTCCGTAAAAATTACAGGGAATGCTAAATCAGCCCTGGAAACGATTCAAACAGCAATTTTCTCTCAGCATGACCATCGTGGAGAGCCGGCAGCAGGGAAGGAAAGCAAGATGGAAGCAATGTTCTTGTCCTTCTTCCTGCAGATGCCAAACCTCATGGTTTTTCATGGATGTGGAGATAGGGCAGGAAAGAATCACAGATCAGACATTAACTGCCTTGAAACGTGCATGAAACTAAAATAGTTGGGTGACGTTTTTTCTGGCAGGAATAGGGTCCTGTTTTTCACCCAACTCTGGTTCAGAGATTGACACATCTAACCTATGGAAGACATATGCCTTTTTACATATCTGCATTCTGAGTCCCAACAGAACTCAACATCTCCTGAGCATCTCCTTTGTGCCCATCCCAATCTTTTGTGCCAAAGGAATCAATGATTTTTGCTGCCTTCCCCAACGCTGAAATATCCCCGGGGAATATTAGGACAGAGCCCACAACTGTGTTGCTGCTGACAGAGCCTCTCCTGCATTGCCTCTGAATGATGACATCCCATTCCTAACCCCCTTTGCTATTGATTTCGTGGTAAACCGACATAATTTGGCTGATACACAATTTTCATTTCCCCCACTGCTGATGAATTGTAACATCCTCCCCCTATGCTCTTTTTAAAAACACTTAATGATCTAGGAAGGAAAAGATGACCTTGTAGAGGTGAAAATCTCTCTCCTGTCGTCCAGTCTGGTTGAACGTGGGGCTGGGTATGACTTAACCCCACAAGAACACTCCCCACTCCCAGCACAACTGGTAATAATTTTGTGATAAGCCTGTGACTGTTCCAAAAAATATGAACAAATGAGTTAAATCACAAATCTAGTGCACTTCCTCTCATGTCTATTCCCAAAAAATAGCACATCAGCAGTGCCAGAAGACACATGGATAATAAGTTACTAATAAATTCATTGTGTTGCTGATTTTTAATGGACTGATAAAAATACTCCCTTTCTTTTAACAGTGTGGATCTTGCATGAAGAGAAATTATATAGTTTGGGAAAATATTCTATACTTGAATTGTAGGAATGGTTATTGTAACAGTCATTAATTGCTATAATTTTGCTTTAATCAGGTATTGAATGCATTTATACCAACTGAGAGAGCTGTACCATGGCACTGCTCTGTGCAGACAGCTGCAGAGCTGCACAGTTAACAGGGAATCACTAGAGGTCACTTTGATTCCGCCTAACACAACAAATCCTAAAAGGTCTTGAGTTTTGTTTCTGCTTTTTTTTTTTTTTTGTGAGACACTTTTTAAAACAAACTCTTTTTACACATCTGTATAGGACTTGTTTATAGAAGCTTCTTGGGCTGATTTTTATCCTGATGTAGAGTGAAACTTTGAAGTTTATAAAGCTGTGTCTGTATTCATCAAGAGGAAATTTGGCCCTGAGTTTCTTTTTTAATATGAAACATCTTCTACTGGATTTGATATTCCTGATAACAGATGTCATTATTTAGCTCTCGGTAAAAAGTTCTGTCCTGTCAAGATCCTTATAAATAAGAAAAGAATTGCTCCAATGTATAAATCTACAAGAAGAGATTCTAATTTTACTGCGTATTCAGTTATACCCAAAGGAGAAATAACCTTTAGATATGCTTCATTCCCAGCTTCCCAGCTGATAACCAAAGTACAGATATTTCCTCGCTAAGAGAAAAGAAAATAAACCATAAAAGGCAACACTTTGTGATGAAACAAAACACTTTCCTGATGCAAAGAGCAACTCCAAGGGGACTCCAAACCTGACCTTTTTTTACGTTTGTGAAATGACCATTTGCCCCCTTGGGAACCTATATCATGAAATCTGATTTTTCTTTCATTTTGGGCATCTGGGTTTGCTTGGGTCTTACCCTGCCAGCTCTTCTTGTCATGAGGTCACAAATACCTGAGCCCCAGGTGAGGAACCCACGCCACAGCTCCCTCAGGAATGGCATCACAGGTGTCCAGACACCTTGGTGCTCAGTCCCTGGTGGAGCAGGGGCTGCACAGAGACATCCTCCCTGCCCTGATGAGTGGCAGCATTCTGCCTGTTGCTAAGTGTACATGGTCTAATCCTGTTTTGGGATATCCGTGATCTTGATGGTGGTTTGCTGCTTCTTGCTGTACATATGTCAACTTTTGCTGCAAACCACTGTAGCATCTGCCAGTGCTCACCAGTGAAGTCCCACAGAGTCCTTTCCTTCTGCACCTGGTGTTGTTCAACACCTGCTGGAGGGCACCAGGACACTCGATGTATCTGCATGACCCCATGCACTGGTGGGTACCAGCTGCATCCCTCCCATGGTGGCACCACCAGCTCAGCACCAGACTGCTCAGCACTGACAAAAGCTGTAAAATGTTTCAGAAGGGCTTGTCCCATGTCCTGTGCTTGGTGTAGAGAGTGCCTGTACTTGTGCTTAGGAGCCAAGGAGCTGAGCCTCCCCTGGGGTGGAAAACAGCCCTGCATGTCACAGCATTGGTTGCACAGACCAGGGCACTCACTTCCCATAAAGGAGCCCTTTCACACCCACAAATCACTGAAAAAAGGCCTGAGTAACTCAGGAGCAGTGGGCAGGAAAGCTGCAGGCTATTCTGTGTCTGATGCCCAGGACAGCTCCTGGCATCAGTGCTGAGTCACCCAGACTGAGCACTGGGGCACACACCAGTGTCATGTCCACACCCAGGCATTGGTGACTTCTCCTGTCCTTTCCATGACTTGCCCAAAACCTGGACTTTGGAAGATGGGAGGTTCCCAGGGTCCCCAAAAGTCCCAAGAAAGAAGTCTATGTTGGGTGGCTGTCAGGGGAAGTCTCCATCCATATCTCCTCTCCTTGGAGTAGACAGTTTTGGTCTACTGTTTTTACTCCTAGAAAAGCATCGCCTCTTCCCTTTGACAGCACACAGATTAAGGGAAATTTCTTTCCAGGGACAGCTCTCTATGGGTTCCATAGTGCTCCTTCAGCCTCCCACAGCTTTTTATCCCCACAGCACTGCATGTCCCACTCCAGGGCACATTAAGCAATGTGATGAGCACCTCTCCCATGAGCATCTATCTTCTCCCTTCCTTCCCCCAGGGGAAAATTGAGTGGGAATAGTTTTAATTAACTACGCTGTACGTGCATGGTGTTTATACCAACGCAGGCAAGGCTGAACAAGTGTGCCTTGCTCTTGGAAAGAGAGGCACTGAGGTTTGTGGCCTCTCTGAAGTCCCGAGCGAATCCCACAGTGGAGGACCAGCTCCAGAAAAAGCATTGGCTATGGATTACACTGGGCTTACCTCAGTGTGGACACAGAGAAGGGAATGGATAGGTCTAGGCCCAGAGCTTAGTCACCCTGCAGAGCTAAGGAAAGTCTATGTGCACCCCATGCCAGGACCACTGGATGAGTCAAGGATGCCCCAAGTGTAACCTAAAACCTCACACGGAGCCCCCGCAGAAAACAGGAGGCTGAAGTGACGTTTTGGGCAGGATTCAGCCGTAAAGTTGGGACTCCTACATTCAGACTTATTTGCAGATGTTTCTGGGAGCTCTTGATGTCTCAACTCTCATTAGTTCGTAGACATCTCATCCACCCAGACTCTTCCAGTCAGCCAGCAGGCACCTACCGTGGAGGTACGTGGAGACACAATCAGAAGACAAAATCATTTCTTAGCCTTGAACTGGCTACTGCCTTGTGGGTCCTTCTCATGACTTATGTGTGCAGTGACAGAGTTTTAACCCTACAAAAAGCCAGCTGTCCTCTTTTCCAAAGGCATTTAGAATGGACCTAAAAATCATGGAGGAAACATGCTTATTTTACATAAAAAAATGTCTAATACTGGCAGCTGTGAGAGATTTAAAAATTAAATGCATTTTTTCTGACCAGTAGATAAATAAGAGGGCTTTGAAATAGTCAGACATGTAAAGGTTCTGGATTGTCCTTGGGTTTCACTGTGTGCACACAGAGAACATCCCTCAGAGTGACACATGGGAAGTAGATGATATCTGAACCACTGTGTTTCTCATCATGTAGACTCCACAGACCATGAAAAGTTATTCTTGGAGATGTTTTTGTGCACACCTCTGATGAAGGCAGGGAGACAACAAACTGCTTGCTCAAAATCAGAAGAAACCCCATCAAAGGGACAAGGATCAAACCCAGTTCACTCAAAGCCCAGCATCCTTCTGGCAACTTGTTAGTCTGTATGAGAGATTTTTTTTTACTGTTTTTTCCTCCCTACAGCTATTTATAGTTTCACTTCATAACCTGTGGTTAATATTTTCAAAGTAGTCAAGCATGTAGTCACCCACACAGAAGATGTGACTGATTCTCTTGTGCTGCCTAAGAAGTGTTGCCCATGATATTCAGGATCTTTCTGCAAGGATCAACGAGGAGCTGTTGGCAGAGGGCAAGAAAGATGCCCTGCTGGCTTGGGAAGGTTTTGCTGAGCAAGAAGCTCTGCAATGCTGTGAGTCTGCAAAGCCATTATATTCTCCTGAAGATGCACCATGTTGAAATTTCATGGATTTTTTTATTTTTCTACTAAATCTAACCCTCCTTTTTCAAAGTGCAGCTGCTTGTTCCTGAATACATGGGTTAAACCTTATTGCACTCTAGATCAAACACTGGTATTTCATGCCTTCTCCTGCACTGTTGTGTAGTGACAAAGTTCCTGGTGACTTAAGTGGGAGTGAGGCTGTGTCCTGGGAGACAAAACTTAATTGAGTGTAATACCACAGGGCACGTAAAGTAGGACAACACAACCTGACCTCATTTTGCCCATACATAACCCTACTGACATCAGTGGGAGCTGCACATATGCAGTCAGGAGATGACATTTGCCCACTCTTGGCTGCTCTAGGAAATTCTTGCTTGCCTGATAAATTCCATTATTTCATGGTGCAATATGAGAGTGGTGGATACACCAGGTAAAGCTGAGCAAACACAGCTCACCTCCCTGCGTGTTTGAAGTTGTGGAAAGACTTCTTTTGACGCTGGTGGTTGTTGGATTGAACCCACAGTACACGGTGATTCATAATCATTTTCCTCAATGAAAGCAAGCAGGTTGGTTTGTTGTTATTTGTGGGATCACATATTCGTTATTTGCAAATATTTGAATGGCAGTTGGACTTTCTGATGCCTGTGAACCCCATAGCTTCCAGTGGTGTTAGCACAAAATGGTTATTCATACAAATACTGTGCCAGAACAGACTTGTTTGAAACTGTACTGCTCCTGTTTCTAGAAAAACTTTGCTGAGTAGAAAGGGCATCATTTGGCAAAGCCAAGAAAGCTTACACCAAACCAGTGACTATTCCAAGAGGCTTGTTCGTGAGCAATCCTGAGACTAATATTTATTTGCATTCATCACAGTCTAATTAAAACCACTGCTTACTGCTGTAGAAAACAGGATGGGGCTGACTTAGAGAGAAGAGGTGAGCTGGGTGAGTGAGGTTTCAGCTCTCTGCTCAGCACAGAAGCAGAGCTTGGCAGGACTCTGAATGTCCCAGATTTTCATCCTGGGATTTCTTAAAGCTAATCTTGTTTTAACTCTTTGGTCTCCTTCCTCTCAGAAAAAATACTATAAAAGAAGATTCTTGATAGATGGGACATGTTACTGCTGTATTTAGGCAAACTGTTAGTTTATTTAACAATACCCATTATTCAGAGGGATGGAGCCTCTCAATCTTTGCAGACATGTGAGACCCAACTGAGGATCTCCTCCAGCAGCTTGTTCTAAGCTGGCCCTGTATGGGCTGGGATTAGACCCGGGACCACCAGAGGCTGCTTAGAGCCAAAGCTGTTCAAAAAAGAAGCCCAGAAAATGCTTTAATGTTCCAAAGTAGTCAAAGCCTGAGCTGTATCCTGCTTGTAAATAATCTTCCTCCACCCAGAGAAACCCTACAGCAGGTCTGTGGCATAATGCCTGTCTGTCATGATATCCAAAGGAAGTTGCTCTAATTGCACACAGATGTATCATCCATTCCATTGTAGAGAATGCCATCAAAAGACTCCAAACTTGGAATGATACAGCATTCCCAAGTATATTTTCCCTGGGAGTACATCCCCTTTTCAAGAGAGACATCCTGGTGTCCAGAGAGCTGGTCCAGGCAAGCCTTACCCCAGCAATGGGGTGAGGAAGGGGTCCCTGTGCCATTCCCAGAGCCAAGAAAGCTGGGAAGAGCTGCATGAAACACACAGTGTTCTCACAGGATCCCTGCTCCCCTGCCCATATCCAAGACTTCCTGCCCTTGGGCAGCAGCCAGACGTGAATTTGGTGGCCAAGGGACCCTCCTTGGTCATGCCACACAGACCATCCCTTGTCACCTCTCCTCAGTAATAGAACGGACGTTTGTTTGCACCAAACTGAGCAAATCTAATATTTATTTCACATTTAGGTCACAGGACATCAAAACAAATATTTTTACCCTAAACATATTTCCTGACCTTGTGGTTTCAATCCTGATTTGCAGCAATATTTGTCTCACTTAAAAATTAAATGGAAAGAAGTTATATAGGGTCCTGCACTCGGCTTTAAGGTAGCAGCACAAGTCCCTCTGCATCCGGATCAGCTCTGGATGCCACTCTTGATTTTACTGGAATCAGGACAAGATCATTTCCAGGACTCCTATTTCTTGGATTTACTCACTTCTTTTGAGCCCTGAAAACCAAAATTATTTTAATACCTAAGCCTAAACACCCCAAATGCAAAGTATTGAAAATTATATTTAACAATCTTGGCACAAACACTGGCTGTGGGGATCATCCTGCTCCCACCAAATCTGAGACAATCCCATTGCTCGTAAAGATGCATTTTTTAAAGATGATTTTTTCCCTTTCAGCCTGTGTAGCCCAAGGATCACATTAACACTGTTCCTTTGAAAGCTCTAAAGTATTCTGTACATGGAAAATTGACCTTTTTTTTTTTTTTCAGTTAAGTTTGCACTAGTTTTCAGGCAGAAAGTGCTGAAGAGAGAGTTTCAAAAGCTTAAGAAATCTAGTGGTCCCCTATGGCTTGCAGTAATGAGTAAAATAAAATGCTCTTTCTGGTTTCCTTCCCCCTGTAATTGAAATAGATGCTGTACTGGGGCTGCAGAACTGCTGCCCAATTATCGCCCAACCTGGCTGATTTACATTGCCTGCTCAGCCTCAGCGTGGTGTGAAATGCTCAAGAGGGCCAATGTAAACATATTTATAGTCTGGTAGGATATGCTGAGCTCTTAATATAAGGATAATAATATTATATACATATACATATATATGTGTGTGTGTGTGTGTGTATACATATACATATATATATATAAAGATACAGCTAAGCACACTTTCACATGGGAGGGCACAAAGACCTGCTGGCTGTGGCATAGCATGGCTGACTGGCTGTGAAAACCTGGTTTAACCCAGTGCTTGGCTTGTGTTTTAATTGCACTGTGGATGTGATCCTCTTTTACTGGCACAGCCAAGCTTCCCTTTGGCAGGTTTACCTGACGTCTGAGCACTGGGGCACTGCCTGACAGACCAGTCAGGTAAACACGAACTAATCCTTGTCTCATTAGGGCCACTTCTCACGTTGGATGGGTGGGGGAGGCTGCAGAGAGCAGGCAGCGGCTGGCACCCGACAAACCCCTTCCAAATGAGTTGGCTTTGCAGAGCCACGCAGTATTTCACAGGTAAATGATAAACTGTCTACGTGGCTCTAGGTGGGAGAAGAGAGGGGCTGCCACCATCACACAAAGCAGCACAGGCACAATTCCTCAAGTGTTTGAAGAGTCCCGTGCTAAATCCCACAGGATCCTCTCTCCCTGTTTCAATGTCACCAGGGTAAAAACCTCAGAGCCGAGAGTGTGCAATAGGAATGCCATCACATATCAGACATTTCGGGAAGTCTCTGTAATTTCTTTAATTATTCAGACAACAGAGCACAAGGATAATAGCTTCAAGTACATTCTTATACATTATTTTAACAGTAATAGATATGTATTTAGTCATAAACTATTCTGTAGCCACCACTATGTGTACATTTTATACAAACTATTGCCATACTCGGACCCTGAAAAGGGACAGTGACATCTCCTAGACATTTTGCACAATGTTATGACAGTACATCCTTCATATGAAAGCTGTAGCTATAGTTTGGATTGGCCCATCTAAGGAAGCACTTCTAATGCACACCATGGAGAGGCGCCGGAGGAAGAGACAGAATACATACATGGTGAGAGGAAGGCATAAAGCCACTTGGAATACGTGCAATGGAGAACATGACACAGCATTTCTCTGCTTGGCAAAACAGGTTGATCCTAGTATAAGACAGCATCTTAGCTTCTCTCACACCACAAAGCTCTGAGCTCATCTTGGCCTTTTGGTGAAGATTAAGTGCAGCAATTGCTGATATAATTGTCTGATATGGTCCCTACGAGGCACATACCCTACCCTGACACAAGCGTGGGCTCTGGTCTGACGGCTCATTTATGTCTCAGTTACAATGTAGACTGAAGTTCCCAACCTAATGGCTTTAAGTTTGATCACTGACATCCCTAAACACCTCCACTGTCCGACTTCTGGAGAAGGCACATTCCAACACAAGCATTATTTTGAGTGTAAAGGCCTTAAAAAATGGCAGCTGCCACTCAGAGAAAGGGGTAACAGAGCTCAGATGCCCAGACACTGCCATACAAAGGCCAGACTCTTAGAGCAGAGACTCATTTTTTCCACAATCACATTCTCACATGCCCCAAATCATCCACGTTTGCAACCCTCAACGCACCAGCACATCCCAAAGACATGGAGGTGGCAGAGTCCAAGCTGGGGTGGGCAGCAAGTCCCCAGCACCCACCAGGCAGTCCACAGTCCCCCATGATGACATCGGGGTGGCTTGGTTCCTGTCCTGGTGCTGCAGCACACTGGTGGTCACAGCAAAGTCTCATCGCCCTGGCCATGTCCAAGCTTTGGAAATTGGAAGTGGTCCTGGACTAAAAGTTGATGGGAAGGAGAGACCACATTCATCTGTTAGGGCTTGACATAGCAGTGCTCATGCATGGGGCTAAGCCATCAGCTCCTGACAGCACTCCAGAAGCTTCTAGGATTTCAAGCATGGAAGGACATGGTCTATGCTCCCTGGAGATGGCCATAGGCATGGACATTCCAGGCGACCCTGGAGCTGCCGTCCATCCCAGCAGAGAACATGGCTGTGCCTCTGGAGCAAAATGCTGCCCGATGGATGAACATCCTGGACCGGTGAGTAACGGAAACCAAAGAAAAGGTGAGAAGACATTCAAGGAAAGCTCCCTTCTGGCACGGTCCTGTCGCAGATGCCCACACACATGCACACACAATGTTTTGCAAAATTTATAAAGGGTTCCTGGAAACCCTCTGTGGAGGAGCATGTGGAGCAGCAGAACCTCACTGATCGGCACCTGTCAAGGATGATCCCTTTGGCGGGGTTTGGGGCTGAGGATGCAGCACTGGCCACACCACTCAGTTCCTAAAACACATCTCCAGTACATTCACCCATCAGTGGCTGGGGATGGACTCCAGCATTACAGCTAAGGAATGTCCCTCAGAATAAACGAACAAATCTTTATCCTTTTGTTTGTTTTGCAAAAAGGATATTTTCCTCTGTTCTCAGTGGCCCCAAGCCCTGTGTTGTTACTCTAAGTGGCAAGTGAATTCTGGTGGCCATCTCCTTCCAGCATCAGCCACATGAATTCCTGTTAACTCACCAAAGTCAATGTCTCTTCCCCAGATTTCCATCTTCTAGGCAACCAAATTAAAGCCAATTAAAATCCCAGGGGTGCCACAAGATGAAGGCAGCTGCTTGCCTTCACGTTAACATGCTTCAAAGGGAAAACTCGGTTTAATATTCTCAGATATCAATTTTAAGAGTCATCTGCAGTCTCTGTACCAGAGTGGGAAGTGGACATGGAGCCAGGGCTGGAGCTGGAAGAGAGGAGCATGTCCTGAGTACAGATGGAGAGCCAGGACCCCAGCAAAGGGAAACCACATCTCCTGGTCACTCGTGCAAATAAGTGAGGTTCTACTGTTAGTACAAGAGATTCCAGGTTATGCACAGATGTGATGGATTCATTTCCTTAATTAAAGTACCAAAACTAAACGTTATAAGCAACACATCTAAATAAAATAACGGGCACTCCTTTAGGCATCATGTTTCCTAAACCAATAAGCAAAAAGGAAAAAAAAAATTGGATGCACCAGGAACTCTTAGTTATTATATACTAACCAGACTGTGCATGGCACATTTTATTTCTATAAAACTATTAAAACTATTACAAAATATTCAAAAATACATTTTAGTAAATTTACAGCAGTTATTTCTCAATTTATTAATGCAAAACATCCTTTTCTCCCCTCTGTACAAACTACCATCTCCATCGTCACAGAATTGCCGCCATGTGCGCTTTTTAAAAAATATTATTTTCTAATAAACTTTTTTTTGAAGTTAAAAATAACAAAGTTTCTTACGGTTTTTGCAAATAAAAAGTTTGTGTAACAGTCTTGACTTCCATGGACGTGGCCAAATGGTGTTTTTACAAAGCAAAACATGGAAAACAATACAGGAAATGATGTTACATTTGAAACTATTTAAATTAAAATAATATATTCTCATATTTTACACTATTTCAAAAAACGAAATGTGATTCAGTTAAGTATTGATCTCTCAAAAAAATCTAATTTACAATTCTGTGTATAAAAATATAATTTACGGACCCCCATGAAGTTGTCTTTTTTGTGTGTGTTTGTTTTTTAGACTTGCTGAAATGAAGGAGCAATGTAATGGAGAGATGGGAAAGTACGGAATTTTGCTTTCTGAAAGTCAGGACACACATGACATGTAGAAAAATAGACTCTGCGCAGTTTTGCTTGGCCTCACAAAATAATTTTTTCCCTGTGAGTACAGTTCACATGATAATAAATTATCAAAGAAACTATTTAAGGCTCTTGAAGGTCCGATTCATATCATTTAAAACATCTATTCAAAATACCAAAGAAATAAATATCCAGGAGAGGAGGAAAAAAAAAACAAACAACAAAACAACCAACAAACAAAACAAAAGAACAAATAAAAATATATATATATTTATAAACTAAACAGAACAGAACTTCCCGGGGTCTTTGTTTCCCTTAAAGTCTACTTTGGACTGTCCTACTTAGTTATTATTATTTTATTATTATTA